>JAUJYV010001158.1:0-21020 GCA_033995625.1 Ophyiulus pilosus
ATAGCATTGTAAGGCATGCAACCATAGGACACGTAGTTAACGATACAGAGCACACATTTGAATTTTGAGAAATACTAAGCTTTTTATTTTAGACACTCGTAGTTATGATTAGTTGCAAATCTAAAAAACTGCAATTTTAAAAGTTGATTTTCCCCCCAAATCTGAATAAAACGGTTAGGCTAAATATATATATATTTTTTTTTTCTCGAAAATTGCCGTGTTTTAAATTAAATATGCAGTTGTTTTTTCTCACAGATTATGTAAGTAGAGATTATTCTCATGGTTTTGTTTTATAAGCAAAATCGTTATTACTTGTTTTTAAGCAAGTAGTTTTAATCTCTTTCTTTATTGATTGTTTTGCAGGTCTTACAACCCCTGAAAAAGATTTCAAGACTCTTGAATCACTTCCTGAATCTCCATTCTCTATTTAATTACAAATGCGTTTCATTTCATTGCTTGAGATAAAATTTAAGCTTTTCAATGTAGCATATTGTGGTTTATTGACATGAAAGTGAGTGGGGGAACATGTTAACTTACTTAATCACCCAGGATTGCCAAATCCAGCAATTGTTGATTGGAAAACTTAATAACTTTAAACATGCATTTGTGCATCACATAATAATAATTACAATAATAGTACTTCACAATTTGAACCTGAGGATATTTAAGTCTTCAATATTTTCAGAATTAAGTGTTGATACCATTGATACCACACTTACATTTTCTACTTTATGGAGATGATTTATTTATTATTTGTTAGTCCTCCACATAATTTTGATAAATAATCACCTTACCTTAAATCGAAAATCAATTATTGGACACCATGATGACATCAACCTGTTAATCCATTGCAATTTTCACTTTTGATGAGCTGTGAATGAAAATAAAAGTTAGTTTTAATGAATTTAGAGGTCAACAATTACTTAATGAAACATGTAAACAGAGCTATCGTTGTTTTGGGTCACACTAGACCACATAGTTTGAGCAATTTGTTTAGTTAATCTATCATTTGGACCATTTGTTACTCAGCGTTAGAGGTTTAATAAAGTATTATGTATTAAACAATTTTTGGAGTTCAGAAAAATACATTTTTTCACTTAATATGTGAACTGAAGGTTGCGCCATGGAATAACACTTTTGAAAAGCTTGCATGGCTACATTTAAAGTTCAATGGTTTAATATTTGTTCCTTAGGCTTGTTACAATTTTAAGTAGTATTGCATGTACTTCTACAACATCAGTTTATAATTACATAATATTACAATATCACAAAAGTATTACATAAATTACCATGTACGAATTGCTGATCCGGTTCACCTACTATTTTTTATATTATAATCCTTGCTGTTTTTTGTTGTTGTTGTATAAGTTTCACTTTTTTCAAACCCGTGCTATGTTTACTAGTACAACGCCAACACATATCATTGTTTAAACTATGATTAGAACAGCTGAATTATCATCTGAAGATGATTTTATTGTTGCTATTTAATTGATTACAGTTCCTTATAACACAAACTAACATCACACGAACGGGAGATTCTACTTTTAACTTATATTTTAATTTGGCAATGGCAAGGACACCTGACAACACATTTCAAAATGGCGAAGGGCTGAGCCTGAAACCATACTTACTTTTGACGGCGAAAGAATACTTTTCTCTCCATTTTCAGCAAACAGAGAGATCTCGCTCGACAAAATAACATCTTAACTTGCATCTAAGCAAAAGAGAAATGAAATTCAACTTGAAAATTTGTAGAAACAAAGCAAAAATACACAGATGATTTAAGAGGCTTACCAAACACGGCTTCTATTCCTACCATGGGACAAGGCGAGAGAATCAACCTTGAAAGCACTTTTACTATTGGTTTAAAGAAACTGAAAGCACATTTTGCGCTCGAAATTGAGAATTATAACCTACAGCGCTTTAGAAAACAGATTGCAAGCCGCAAGGATTACTACTCCAGGACAATACAGTCGATAAATAAAGACAAATTCATGGTTAGAAATAGTTACATTCACCAAGCAAAATTCGATACCTAATCCTGAACTGTATAATCGAGAAACACTTAATTGTACTACTCATTTGCGTCACTAGATGGCAGTACCTCCTAAAGGTACCCAAAGGGTGGGAAATTTAAATTTTAAAACCCAGTGGTAATTCTAAAGTTAAATTTTATAAAAAATGATAGTTCTAAATTTGTAGAAATACAAAAATGTTCCTAAAATCTTATGAAAATTCTCTTTTGTACTCATATTACATGAGTTTAAAAAATCAATTGCGGATATTATAAGGGTTGCCAAAAGATAACAAATACAACCAAAGTAGCAATTCTGGTTCGATTATACTTACACTGCATATCAGATAATAGTTCAAATCTATATTATAATACTATCAAACTTATCGTAAACTATTTGCCGTCAGCATTACTACTGATAATTTACTGTTGAATATACATATCTTATATTAAAATGTTTCCGAATGGCGACCAGTACAGTGAACATACTATCTGGCAAGTACAATTCTCCATTTTCAACAATTTAAAAATAATTTTATTATAAAAGTTATATCTAAATGTTGTTTTACTCCAAAAGTAGACAAAGTACAATTTTGGTAAGCATAAAATAATGCTCTGAATTTGTGAAAATTAGCTTTAGAAAAGGTAAAGCTAAAAGCCGTTTTGCAGGATGTCGTATTTATCAATAATGATGCTGTTGAGAGGTTCCAATGCGCCAAATGTCGTCATGTAGCCCTTTATCATTTTATAACAAAATGTCAACACGTTATATGTGCTAAATGTCATGGACGGTACAACAAGAAGCACTGCCCAGTCAAACAGTGTCACAAGTACGTTAATAAAGTAAGTAGAGAGAAATGGTCTAATTTATGAGGATTTTTCTTGTATAAAACACTACCAATATAAATATATGTTTCACATGTACATCATACTTATAAGTTTAGAGAACACGTTACTTTTTCGAACATGCTTATCCAAATATAAATTGTCAAAAAAATGTAGACATTACGTTATGTACTAACGAATGTCCCTTACCTGTTTTCTAACAGGTTACTCGAAAAATCACTGATCGATAAATTTGATCTTAAATCAGATGAACTTAAAAATCAGCTAACCCTCAAATTTGACAATGAAATCCAGGACCTGAACAATGAATTAGTTAAAAAAATTGATGGTCAAAAAAAGGTTAAAAATGTTGAGGGTCTAAAAAAGATTAAAAATGATGATGGTCACAAAAAGTTTTAAAATGTTGATGGTCAAAAAAAAGGTTAAAAATGTTGATCTTTGACTTTTATTTAGTTAATAGAGAGTTTGAGCCAGCCAACGTTAACGAAACAATAACGATAACGATAACGAGAAACAGCGCTAGCTGGCTGCCAGAATAAAATTGGAATGCAATGCTTGACATTCCGGGCCACCAGCGCTGTTTCTCGTTATCATTTCGTTAACGTTAACTGGCTCAAACTCTCTAATAATCCCTTCAAATATCACTTCAAATAGTGACTATTTCCATATTTTTAAAATCTATGACAAATAAATCTATGACGGTTTGGAAAAAAACAAATTGCTTAATCTTGTGAAATTCTCAAAGTTATACCTTGAATTTATCAATTTGTCAAAAAAAGATCTTATACAATAAACAATATTTTACAGTACTTGCTGGTCTTTTAAAATGTCCAACAACTTGAGGTTATAAAAAAAACCACAGTAGTTGTGTAACATAAGTCATCACATTTTTACGTGTTTATTAAATGTGTTTGTAATATATTTTCAAATAAAAATATCATCTTTTTCAAATACCACCTTTATAAATCAAGGATACAATTTATACAAACTCAGTGCTGGAATCTTCTCGTATAGTGTCTGAAGTGACTATTTCCATATTTTAAAAATTAAGTGCACACACTTTATACTGCATAAGCTAAGGTCAATTTTATCCTATAAGTAGCTAAACCAACTTTTTAATATCTTGTTTTTATTGCATTTCGTGCCATATCAAGTTGATAAGATGTGTGAAAACCATGTCAGCATGATTCATTGTAAATGATTTCATTCTTAAACACACATTGGTCTGTATACGAAAAATTTGGTTTATCAGTTGTTGATAATGCTGTGCTTATAAAGCGCTTCATATGATACAAATTACACAGTTCTGTAATGCAAACCCAATTGTCAGTTTTGCTTCCCTCAATGGCGTCTAAAGCGAGGAGGTCACTATCAGGTAGGTAACATAATTAGAAATTAACTACTAATTAGTCAAATAACAAGTTTATAATCATTTAATAAAAAAGCTGTAGTAATCATTAAAATGACACATTGTACAAATTGGATTTATTGTCAACGTGGTTATCTAAATATTTTTACTGTATGTTGGTAATTTGATTTTTTTAAATATATTATCTAAATTTATTTATCAAACTTCAGCCTACTTTAATTTGGTACTGAAATGTATTTTTTAGCTTTGGAGAAAAGTAAGCTGCAAGTCAGTTTACCAAATGTTCAATTTGTAAACATTGAGGACAGTGATCCATACAGATGTAACAAGTGTGGTCAACTTGCTCTTTACCACTATATATCAACTTGCGAGCACATTTTTTGTGGCAAATGTCATGGTCAAGTATACAAGAAACAGTGTCCTGTGGACAAATGCACAAATTTGTCCATTGTTGAAGTAAGCATGTCACCTACATCAGACAACACCTAAGAAATATTTTCACCCTTGTAATAACTCCTACAAATATATTTGATGTAGATAACTCATAACCTGGACTTCGAATTAGAAGTTTGCCAATTGCAGGTTTATTGCAAATTTCGACAAAATGGATGCAACGATACCTTTGCTTTGATGGATATTTTGGTAATTATGCTTAAGTGTCATTGTCCGAACATGTGAAAAACATGTGGTAAAACAAAATGCATCTTTCATTGCTAGACACATCAGAAGAAATGCAAATTTTCTACAAAAAATATTGTACCAAAACTTTGGGTTCCATCACCAACGGACAAGAACTCTCTACAGGTATTTATAAAAAATTACCCTTTATAAAACTACACATCATGAACACTTGCCATTGAAATACTGTGGTCAAAAAGTGCTAATCATCAAGAACACATTACCAACATCATCACGTTCTAATTCTATAGTTCGAAGAGGACTTTATAAAGCTGAAAAGCGAAATACAAGCTTATGCTACAAATCTAATAAACGAAAAATTTGCAACAAGCAATGCCCATGAAATTGAACATATGAATGTCGCTCAAGTAAAGTCTGACATCACATTTGACATTGCTGAACAAATGGTTAGGAAGATTGATTCAAAAACCGAAGAATTGAAAAACGAAACCTTGAAAATGGTGCAAAGTGAAATAGAATGTCTAAGAATGGAGTTGGAAGATGTGAAAAATAGTTCACTAAAGGAAGTTCAAGAGAAAAACGATAACCAGAAAGAACTGTTGAAGTTACTGGAAAACAAATTTCAACAAGAACAAGAACATGTTTTGGAAATCATCCAAGAGAACGCTAATAAGAACAGCACGACACTGGACCAATTAAGAACACATGTTAAACGTAAATAGTACATTTTTTCCTTATAGTGTATTGCAAAACTTGGTACAGTTTTATAATTCATATTAATTTATCTTATATAGAGATGATGGAGAAGACTATGCAGGAAAGTAAGGTGCCTGATACACTGTTTTCTGAATATTGGTGGATTTTCTTGAAATATTTTTGATAGCGTTATGTTAAAATATCAATCTAGGTTGCTGACCAAAAGAACGAAGACACCACGAATTTATCAACGCACTTTAAGTGGAAAATTTCCAATTGGAAGAAACTAGTGTCCAAGCTAAAGGACATAACCAGTGATGTTTTCTACACTATGGATTGCGGCATGCCAATGAGGGGGAAAATATGTTTTATAAAATCCATAAAATTAGCCTCAGTATTCACAAGGTGTGTTTTATGCATTGAAATGTTTGACAATCCAACCCTTATATCGGATTCCTCCAAATCCATATATTACCATCGTAGGACATTTATCCTTACTTCACACACTGATGATAATACAGAACGCCATTTTAGAATAATACAAGAGCCCGGTTTTGGTAGTGCTGACGGTGCAGACTGGATGGATGGTGTTTTTGGTGTGGAGCTGTTCAATTCTACTTCCGGTTTAGAATTACACGCTCTGAATGTTGATGAGCTTGAAGTGCAAATCCTCATTGAACCCTTGAGCGTGCTTTACAAGAACTATTTTTCCATAAACGGCGTTCTGTTATGGAACGTTGAGGATTACACTAGGACAAAGCAAGACGTTATGGAATATTCCAACTTTGACTACCTATGGAGTGATTACTTTTATTCCGTCGAGGGATATAGGATGAAAGTTCGTTTGGCATTCTCAGAAAGTTCAATTTCATTTTATCTGCGCATTCTCCATAGTGAATTCGATGCTATATTAGAACCACCAATCGGATTGCATGTAGACCTTATGGTTTTGGAACAGACTGGATCACCAGACAGTGACAATTTGAGAATATGCCACACAAGTTTGCCAAACACTGAAGGATTCAAGTATTATCTGGGAGAAGCAGACTGCAGAAAATTGGAAACATCCACTTACTTAAAAAACGACAGCATTATTTTAAAAGTGTTGGTTGAAAAAGCTCAAAACATAACCTTGTAAACAGAGGCCAAATTCTCAAAAAGAAAGGCGCAGAACTAACTTTGGGTTTTTTGCAAAGTCGACTCTTCTATAAACAGTGCCAAATATCATTTACAACTTCAAAGAAAGCTGAATTTTGATACACTGGTTATTTTTCTAGTTGTTATTAATAGTATTTTACCATATTTTGTATAAATAAAGTACTTTACCTTATTAGCAGTAACTTCTAAAGAGCAATTGAACGTAATCCAGATGCACGTTTTGTGGCAATTTGAAGCCAGTGTCTTCGCAACTGTCATAGACTAATATCCTACAACAAATCCATGAAAAAAACAAATTGCTTAATCTTGTAAATTCTCAAAGTTATACCTTGAATTTACCAATTTGTTAAAAAAAGATCTTATTCAATAAACAATATTTTATAGCAATTGTTGGTCTTTAAAATGCCCAACAACTTGAGGTTATAAAAAACCACAGTATTTGTGTAACATAAGTCATCACCTTTTTACGTGTTTATTAAATGTGTTTGTAATATATTTTCAAATAAAAATATCATCTTTTTCAAATACCACCTTTATAAATCAAGGATACAATTTATACAAACTCAGTGCTGGAATCTTCTTGTATAGTGTCGTTTAACTATTGATATACGCATTGGATCTCAAAAGTCTCATCTGTTAGGTACACTATAAAAATCTTAAAAGTCAGTTAAATATATGCAAGACAGCATACAAGATGAATTTGTATTTCTATCTCGTTACGTGTTTTACAAATAAAATCATGTGGAATCAGAAAGCATTCTTCGACTGGTGCTACCACTTCATTTTAACGACTGATTGGTGAATGGACACGACACAAAAGTTCGGCAAGTTTCTTCAAAAATTGTCCTTAAAATAGGAATAGAAATATTTTACCGGCAAACCAATAGCTAATAAATAATCTATGATGCATTCCATGCAACAAAAGGCCACCACCAGCTGTTTGGCAATTTGAGAAACTTGGTAATTTTAGGTCAAAATTGGGCGATTGTCCTTTCAAAAAATGTTGAGGTATTAGCCATTTTCCAGTTCAATATATGCATCGATTAATTAATAAAATCGGCAGTGGCCGCTCGTAGCTAAAATTAGTGGGGGTGCTGCTCCAGAAAAATGTTAACCTTTGTTTTAAAATTGTGTAAAAGGAAAAAAAAATACCTTCCACCGCACTGCGGGAGCGACAGTGCTCTGTCTCCCTCGCAGCCTCTGCAGCTTTCTATGTGTGCATGCGCACAACAGTCAAAAACCACGCCACTGGAACTGTGAAGCGCACAGTTCCATACAAAGATTTTTGTATTTTTTTCATAAACTGGGGGATGGCTACTGACATTAAGCTTAAGGATTATATATTGTACAAGTATAAAAAAGAATAAAAGAAAAAAGGGCTCATTATATTACATTTTATCGATAATATCAAGTAGAAATAGGGGGTGCTGCAGTTCCACAGTGCCTATACACGAGCCGCCACTCAAAATCGCATGTAACCCAAATTTATTTTACCTAATTGGAGATTTCCTGTGTTTCCAGACAACAAATCACTGAAGTGATCCAAAAGCGAATTTCTGCATTCATGTGAGAGTGGATTAAGTTGACACACAAATCGTACCAAATATTCCGTAGTGAATCTTGGGCCCTACAAATTCATCCAAAAACGTAATTTTTGACATTTTTTATGTGGTGAAAACTTATTGAAATTTAACCAATTCTTATGATATCGTTTTTGCAAAAATAACAAAAGTTCACGTTTGTGCAGGTTACTTACATTGGGGATATTGCTTAACACAGATGTTACATTGTCTTCCTTTAATGCTTTTAATGCCTCTAATTCATTCTCCCCATATGCAGACTCCTGCAATTTTGAAATATTCTTTGTTACAACAAAAACACAATCATATGTTGGCATGCATTTTTAATAATTGATTTGGTGCCATTAAAAATATACCTGTAAACCTTGAAACCATGTACATATTAAAGAAACAAGCATCACAGGATCATTTTCATGTGCTAGCAGTTCCCATGTTGAGCTGTGTTCGTTGAGATTTTCCTGTAATTAAGTTTAATCAGTCTAATTAAAACATTTCAATTGCATCACCTGTACTAAGAATCCCTTTGAGGTCCTTCAAGGGCCTTCAACAACCCTTGACACAAATAATTCATAGCCACTTTATAAGAACATAAGACAGACCTGATATGCGTGGACCTTGTCTCGGAACTCATTGGTAAAGTCATCCAGGCCCTTCCAGGCAAGAAAGAGAGTAGCTATCTCATTGGCTGATCTGAGTGGCGTCGGATTCTCTGCGGGCCATTGCTTCACAAGTTCAGTCTTGGATACCAGCTCTTGATAACAAGCATTTCCAGTAACATCCTTGACAGTGGCCATGTTGGGTTCCTCATCCGTGCTTCCAAGACTGAAGAGGCTGAGAGAGTCCTCCAGCTTCCCCATGTCGGCTAACCCTGGCGGCCCCTGATCCTCCGTTTCCTCATCCCAGCTGGAATAGGCCAAAGGCATCGCGTCCCTTATGTCATCGGCGGTAAGAGCCCCAAGACTGGGCAAGGATGCCGAAATGAAGGGTGCTGGAGACTCCTGGATGCTGTCTGCCCTTGATGGGGAGCTGCACAGGGCCCATTCCACCAAGGTACTGGTCGAGGTCTTGCGTTCCAATTTGTGGATGAGCTTTTTAGATGAGCTGACGTCTGAAAAGCTCCTGGTCTTCAGAGGGCTGATGACACTGGACGAAATGTAGGCCTTCCAGAAAGGCGTGGGAGACCTGTTCTCCCCATTGGCAAGGCTGGGTTCCTCGATGCAGTGACAAATATGGAGGAGCCGTTGACAGATTATGAACACCAACTAAGAAACACGAGTAAATGTTGCTGTATGTCTTTCCAGAAAACTTCCACAAAATGGCACATCATTTAAAATCTTTTTATTCAAAATTCTTAAACTTTTTCAACTTTATTGTTCTTACTTTTGGTATGAATTTTAAGTCTCTCGCCTCATATCCATGCAAGATCTTGCCTTGACGTTGGAGACATTGACTGAACGTCAGTCCGTCTTCTTTTTTCGAATTATTTCTAAAATTTAATAAATAGTTTAATAAGAAACAGGGGCATTAGTTCCCAATTCGTGTATTCGCATCACAACAAACCTTGTAAATATGACAAAACTCGGGGAAATGTATTTGAAAAATTCTTGAACGCACAAGATTTGCCCTCTTGTTTGTATTGATTTTGGTCTGCAAAGAAATAAACAGTAGTCTTTGTTGCAGAAAACGTGGACAATTTTTTGTTGTTATCGATTCCATCGATTTGTTAATTCTTACCGTTTGAAACGGACGTATCTTATCGCTTCGTTAGCTTTCACCCTCAACGAGTAAATTAAGTAGCAGGCAATTAGCACGCCAGTCCGACCTGTAAATTGTTAAACAAATGGTCTCTATTTTTGGCTAACATAACAATGGCAATTGATTTTGGAAAACAACAATTTGCATGCAATGCAGCAATTTGCCAAATTAACAAAGAAATTATTTATGGAAATTGTATTTCTTCCTGGTCTGCGTTTTGGTGAAATCAAGAACTTAATTTGCTTGGAATCTTTAAAAACAGAAAACTGAATTATCATTTTAGTATTTCCATATCCAAGTTTTCATCCCTATATCAACCTAAAACACAAAGTATGGCCATACAAACCATTCAGTGAATTTTTTTAAATAATAACCTTGTAACTTTAATTAACAGCCAACAAACAATCTAATTTTACAAATCTAAAACGTAATTAAAGTTAGGATTTAAAGAATGTGACTTTGATAGCCACTCCATATATGCATTGAACAAGTTAAGGTTTTATATGGGCATTTATCTAGTTAAGGTTTTATATGGGCATTTATCTAGTTAAGGTTTTATATGGGCATTTATCTAGTTAAGGTTTTACATGGGCATTTATCTTATTCGACTCCCTTGATGCACGTAGTAAACATAAATAGGCCATCAATGACACTTAACTTACCTAATCCTGCATGACAATGAACGGCCACTTTTCCTTCTATCAAGGCAAACGCCATCACTTTGACCATGTCTAACAGGAAATCGCGTGATGCCACTCCATAATCCTTTCTTTGATAGCATGGTAAACAAGAGAAAATTAATTGGCTATTTTGAGAATGAAACGCCTAAATTTTCTACGTAATCATAGCGCAGTCTAATATAAGTACAGCACTAGAGGACTCAAAAATGGGATATTTAGGATCCATATACTTACATAGAAAAGTTATAGAAAAATACTGAAAATAAAAGTTTAAAAACATCTTTTGTGAAACTCTACCTTTGAACTTGATATCAGGAGTAACAATAAACCACAATAATGTAATATTTACCATTGTTTTTCATAAAAGTTTGAGGATTGTAAGAGAAGCCACTGTCGTGTAGTGCATTGCCACAGTTGGAATGTTCGCCTCTGGTTTGAAGATTTATTATTGATTTGATGTTTAACCTGAAAATTGTATTAACTTTAAAAGTTGGTGAAACTAAATTAAATGTTTGAAATTTTAAAGTTGTGTTACTATATTCAATACAATACGTCACTTGTTCGGTGCATTATGCTACTGTAATACATTCTCATATAGTATTACAACATTGATACAAATTTGATATAGCAATTTTACCTTTGGAACTGTTCCACTATGTTGAATTTATCTATTGCTGCATCGTTAGGACGTGCCATGGCCAAGATGTCATCTGTCACCCTGTCAATAAGAAAAAGGATGAGAGATGACAAAAATACAGTATATGGATATTATTTCTAAAATTTTGTTTGTTTGATGTGAACAAATCGCTTTATTCAAAAAGTAACATCTCATCAAGCATGTTCTTCAGACTTGTATAATGTTCAGGAATAATATGATTGGGTCCGAATGCCCTTAGATATGAT
Source organism: Ophyiulus pilosus (assembly GCA_033995625.1). NCBI lineage: Eukaryota > Metazoa > Arthropoda > Diplopoda > Julida > Julidae > Ophyiulus > Ophyiulus pilosus. The sequence goes on from JAUJYV010001158.1 coordinate 11,641, forward strand.
CCCAAGTTCAATATGTTAAAATGTGACAATAATATTTCACACAAAATATTCAAAGTCACCAAACAACATTTCTTCAACAAACATTGTCATTGGGAAAGCAGCCATCTTTGGTAATTGAACAAGAAAGATCAATACATGTTTTTTATAGCTAAGAACATGTGCTTTCGAAAGATGTATGACACTGTCATGTATTAACCAAAATTGCAATATAATAGCTAATAAAATATTTGAAAGCTCAGGAGGTTCGTTTCGTGATCAATGTGATCTTCCTGCTAGTGGACAATGTAATCTTTGTTCTGATAAATTATGCACTCAATGCATGACATCTAATTTGTTGCAAATAAATGACATTACCAGAAACTAGCAATTCTTGGCAATTTCCAACAAGTTTCCATTGCGAACTTAATAATCGGATTTGGGAACGCACTGTGCAATTCTCTTGTTCTTAACATATCGTGCAATGTCATCACTCATGATTTGTTACCCTGGCAACTTTGCAGGCTACTCATATAAACTTTAATTGATTGCAATCTACTGATAACAATATGTATAACTGTCAATGTTGTCAATAAACAGATCTGTCAGGGTCCGATTGACTTCCGATTAATAATTGATCGTGTTTCAGTCACGGAGTGCGAACAGGATAATTATCTGCCCTGGTTAAGTGGCAAGCATATAAGCAGCTCGCGGGGCTAATTAGGTTATTGAAGCTAATGAATACCGTTGATTATTAATGCTTGGAGTGATCGAGGTAGAGTACAAAATTGCTGGTTTCCAGAAATTAGGAAACGCTCATATGCGTATCCACGCGTATCGTAACTCTGAAACCCTCCAAGGTCAGGCCCCAGAAGGGCCAAGGTGAGTTATGATAGGAGTTCAATATATCGATTGGCCTTCCGCGATAAAATGTCTTTGTAGTTATGGCTACAACACGTTTAACCGATTGAGCTGTTTGATGGTAACAAAAGAATCTCCTTTCGGAGGCCTGGGTTTGGTTCCCAGGTTTCAAGAACTGATTAACCAATGCTGTGATAGTGCTCCACCCAAACCAAACTTCGTGGACAGATTTATCAAATTACGTATTTTTGACTCCCCATTGTTATAGAATATAAAAATATACAGAAAATGTGTGTCCATACATTTTGCTGAAATAAACTTTTTAATCATTTTACATTTGTGGTAAATATATTACCCCTCCAAAAACTAATGTCCAGTTTCAGCAATCCATGGATGATTATTTTTAAGGCTTTGACCGCAACTTTAGAAATGTAGACAATAATTGCCATCCCCATAATAGGCCATGACTGATTGTCAATAATCAGCCAACTGCCAGTGGCGGATTAATTACACCTTGCTCTTTTTAGTGTAACAAGATTAAAACATTAATCGAGCATTAATAAATGAATTGTTGATACAACCGCAGCATGTCAAGTCCAGACACTAAGATGTGATTGCACTAACGTTCGTTAATACGTTGTTTATAAACTTAACGTGCAAGGAAACCAACAGTTGGTAGAAAACACCACTGTCAAACAGCAATAATGAAATACGAATAGTTGTCATCAAATGACAACTAAATTGAAATATGAAATTGTCATTAAAAGACAGAGAGATTCCTGGTGATGTGAACCTCAACTTTGTTTGTCATGTTGTTAGATGTCAACAGAATGCTTGAGACAGTGCAGTAAGGGCACTATATGTTAAGTAACTGAAGTCAGAATGAGGGAAATACCCTCAGAGATGAGGGCAAAATTGGTATCAATGATATGCTCTAAAAATATTGGTTGGTGGTAGAATTTTTGGAACATTGAAAGTAACAACAGAATTGGAGGAAACACGGGAGATACAGAATGCACTTTGAAAAGTGATCCCCAGAATGGAAGAAAAAGTGGAAACAGAAAAGATACAATGGGAAAGTCAGATATGAAAAGTACGAAATATGGACATACATTTCACATTAATATATAAATAAATGATGGTATGAAGATGTGGAGGGATAGAGAGGAAGTGGAGGAATGGAAGATATAAAAAATTAACGAGAAAATGCAGAGTTGATAGGTAGAATGGGAGGACAGATGCAAAGTTGGAATGGTTGGAATGGGTGAAAGACGACAGAAGAAAGGATACTTATTTAGAGGGGCAGAAGTGGGGCGACATGCAGGATCAAATTAAGACAGTTTGTCGAAGAAGTCAATGATGGCAATGACCCTCAAAGGTAAAATGGGAGATGTAACAATAGCACTGAAGCAAATTGTCAGTTGTAATCGCAATGTGGATGCAGATTAAGATATAGTAATTACAGCATAATTGAGTTAAAATTGGAGATGTGACAACTGTGTTGAGAGTTTGAGGTGGTTATGCTGGCATGGTAAAAATACTGACAAAATGGATAATGTGATAATTGTGTTGTTCAGATTATGAGGTACGAGAAAGATTTGAGGGGTGATACACGAGAAATGCATATTAACAAAGTAGGATAAGCAAATCCTGGGAGATATCTTATGAGAGAGATTGGGTGGTACAATATGAGGGATACTGGGAGGTACTGTATGGGAGAGATTGGGAGATACCGTATGAGGGAAATTGGGAGATATTGCATGAGATAGGTTGGGAGGTAACGTATGAGGGAGATAAGAATGTACGAGGGAGATTGGGATACACGAGAAACGCTTCTTGTGAGCTTAAGTTTAACAAAACATGGGAGATACGAAGGGTATTAGGAGGTATGAGGGAGAGTGGGAAGTCTGATGAAGATTTGGAAGTACAAGGAATATTGGGAGTTGTGAGGAAGATTGGGAGTTGTGAGGAAGATTGGGAGTTGTGAAGAAGATTGGGAGTTGTGAGGAATATTGGGAGTTGTGAAGAAGATTGGGAGGTGCGAGGAAGATTGGGAGGTGCGAGGAAGACTGGAAGTTGTGAGGAAGATTAGGAGTTGTGAGGATGATTGGGAGACAAGAGAGATTTGGATACACGAGAATTACTTCTTGTGAGCTTAAGATGAACAAAACCTGGGGGTACAAACGAGATTGGAAGGTAAGAAGAAGATTGGAAGATTGGAAGATTGGATGATTTTGGACGATACCGATAAATGTTTTACAAGAAACTTAAATTTTAAAAAACCTCGTCTTACCAGTGTGAGTACAGCCCGCTGACTGCCATATCTTTGTCGTCCCAGTTGATACTTTCGTATTTGCATTTCTTGCCCCCACAGAAGATGGAACACTGCAGATCACTGTTGGTCACCTGTCTTAACTTTTCCGATAGTTTGCTGTACTTGGCCGTCGGGCTGGCCTGGATCTGACATCCGTTCGCCATCCGATTGTCGCCTTTTGGGTCCATGGTCGAGGCATGTGTGTCAGTAAGGCGCTGTAGCAGTACTTGTGGCAACTCTAGGTGTTTATTGAACAGTTATTCACGTGGATCACGTGTGTTTATTCGGCATAGCCACTGGCAACAGCCAAGGCTCGCGTGGCGTGCTGGGTTGCTCATGAATGAAACATCAGCCGAAAACCAATCAATAAATTGGAATTTTGAAAGTAGACACTTATCTCTCCATATCACAAGTCAGAAACGCGAAGCCACCTGAGACCTAATCTTGTAGCATATCCCGCGATTGGTGCTTAATTATGATTTCATGCTTCACAAAACGTAGGGCACTTTTGGGAATGTAAATCGAAAGGGCATATAGTTTGAAAAGCGATTAACCAATTGAGATTTTGGGGCCAAAATAGATGTAGTTGAAATTATGTAAGGAGAAATGTAGTAATCAAATCGTGTAGGATTTTTATTGAGTACCCTGTAATAGAAATACGAAATTATGTAAAAATGTGACCAAGATAGTTGTACATTTTTCAGTAAAAATTCACACCATCTTGGAAATAAAGTTTGAAATACACTGCTTATGTGAAGATGACAATCACTGCACCTGTTGCAGTGCTTATTGCAATGTTTTAACATTCTAAATTGTACAATCCACAACAGTTGTTGAATCAAAATAAGACTTCTGAAAAATTCATTTTTGACATACATGTACATGTATTGATCGGTAAAATTTATTTCGACCTAAATTCATATAAAAGGTGATCAATCATCAATACTACTTCTTTGCGAGTTTTGTTAAACGTTCTGCCAATAAGCGGGTCAGTATGATTTATTACAGTACTAAACAGGCCATGTGTTATACTATTTTAATATGAACGATTATTTAGTCAATCGGAAGTCGATGAAACACGTGTTAAGCTGTATTTATAGCTCACATTTGGTTATTAGCACACTGCAGTAGAATTGGAATCGTTTTTCTAGGCAATTATTGAAACAAATCGATGCTGTGTTCTGGGAACATTTCTCTGAACGTCAGCCAAAAATGCTATAGTTGAGTCATAAAGCAAACACCTGCATTGATATTCGTTTTAAAAGATGTTTTCTGACTTGGATAAGTTTGGAAAATGTGTAGATACTTAGTCTTATTCTGGTTCAGGAACCTCTGTTGGCATATGTGTCTTTAGAATATTTGTACGTGCATTCCTGCATTTAAAATTGCGTCTCAGAAAACGTGACAACGTCACGTGCCATCGATTTTTTCGAGCTCAAAATGAACGTGCGTGCTATTCGATTCCAGAATTTCAGTAGTTGCAAACAGAATCTATGTTTATTTGTTAAAATTATGAATTGTAACGAAATTGTACCTTATTTATTGCCCAAGTTGACGAATTTCGTCTTTAATTACATAAAATTTCTCATCTGAATGTATTCAGAAATGACGTCCAACACCTCCGAATTTGATGAATTATCGGTATGTCCAACTGTAAAAACGTATAAATAATTTATGAGTAGAAAAATAATTCATGTTTGGAGTGCTTTAAAACCAAATTTAAACTATTATTTAGTTCTTTAAAAAAAACGTAATAACAATAAATTGTCAGTATCCTCTAGTAACGTACGAGTCTTTGACATAACATTTCCATATTTTGTGTTGGAACTTGGAAGTGCCATTTGATCACCTAAGTACATGTGAGCAAGTGATGTGCAAAGGACCATACACCACCAGGGGATGCTGAACAGGATTAAGGCAATATTTACAACTGTTCTCTAAAATGACATTTGTAGGACTCATCATCCGAACTATCATGCTTACCACGACGGAGGAAGAAGTCCAAAAAGGAAATTTCGTCCACTGTGGAGGTTCTGGCCTCTGGAGTGACCTTCTTGCTGCCTGTCGATTCGCCGCTGGTCCGTGGTCTAAGGTCCAAAAGGTCCAAAATCATCCTACCCAGCGTCGACCCGAAGACCCTCGCCCGTCTGGTACAACATCAGACGAGTCCCGAAACTCCTTTGGACATCCAGAAGAACGAATGTGTGTCGCTACTCAGACTTGCCATTGTCTTCGATCTGGACGATGTCTTCCAGAGAACCAGACAGCAAATTCTAGCCACAGTCGACGGACAAGAACAGGGTGTGGACGGCTTCGGATATGTAGCCAACCGGCTGAGCAGCGGGATGATGGTAGACGATGCTTTCTTAACTACTCTTGAACACGTGCTGAACAATCTGCAAGACAACCAAAACCGTGTCCAACAGATCACGATTCTGCAAAATAAGTTCATGCCTACTTTGACACCTCTCACGCAGTTACACAAGAAACACGTGACCATACCGTCGGTTTCTGTGAAGGCAGAAGTGGATCCCCAAAAACCCAAGAGGTCAAAGTTTAACCCCTTCGACCTGCTTATTCGCCCCAAGAAGACCCTAATGGCACTTGGTTCCGCGGAAAAATCCCAAATCTCCAAGAAACCTGGTGCGTCTGGAAAATCCCAAACCTCCAAAAAACCAGGTGGGCTTTTGAAAATTCAGAACTCCAAGAAACCTGATGCAACACCAGTGCAAAACTCCAAGAAGTTGAAGGAAGAAGGAACTACCCCAAATTCCAAAGGAGCCAAAAATGTTGGGATTCCAAATACTGACAAGATTAAGAATGGACAGCTTAAAACTTCGCAGGACAAAGGTCAAGCTCCGGAAAAGAGAAATCCATTGGCATTATCTGTAATCCGTAAAATTCCACGTACAAAGCCAAAATAAAATTTGTGTTATCTAACATTTGGCCTGCTGTGTGTTTCATTATAGAGCACTTCCTAACATGTTATTGGAACTTAAGACTGACAATATATTGCAATAATGTTATTAGCAATATGATGTTCCCACGTCTTCAAAAATAGCAAGAGATCTTAGCGCTGTATCTTAGGTTGTTTAATTAAAAACATTATAGTAATTATCATTCATTATCGTCATAGGTTTTGAAAAAAAAAAAAAAAAAGTAAAACGGAAGATAGAATTCAGTGGTATCGATTCAAAGAAATTACTTGATTACTCATGGGTATTTTTAGCACGAATTTGCGTTCAACTAAAGGAAAACACCATACGAAAATAAGACATGACATCCTGATTCAGGTTGTCGTTTTTCAAGGAAATGAAAACATATCTTCCGCAAAGCAAATACATTTCATTTTCATAAAATAAATGTTTAACAGGTTGTGTTGAACAACTGTTCCTCTCCGCCATGTTTGTGTTTCAAGTGTCGCTGAAATGGTTATCGCCCTTTGCTGTTTTGGCTTCACTGCTGTGTTGCTGGTCTTCAGGTTTGAATATTATTAATTATCGACAATGACCATTAATTTTGTGAATTTTTAGTTCCTAATCTTTTTATTTCATACATTATACTGCTAAACCCCCATGTGGGCACGCTGATTACAAAAATCATTTGATGTTAAAAATCTGATAAACTCCTGCTGTTAACCATTATGTCATCAAAATTTATAAGTTATATGTTAATTCCAGAACCTTACAGAACATTTATCGTGGTCAACACCAGTTTTAGTCTTCATAATGGGACAGATGAAAACACATTGGCGATGTTTAAAACCAAATGTGATACTAACCACAGCATGGTAACTGAAGACACAGAAATCAGCTTAGACTGCGATGAATTAACTATGAACAAGATCTGTGAAGAATTTTGGTTGCAAATCGGGAACAGAGAAACAACTGGATTACTAATGTTTCCAACTAGGATCCAAGATATATGTACGTAAATACTGGTGCCCTGGTGACATATTAATGAACGTATGGGCTTTTATGTGCTGTATGTATTTTTATCATTCACAGATGATGTGAGAAGTAATGATTCGAGAAAAGGTTACTCGGAATGTCACTTTCTATATTGTAGTAAACCTGTCGAACCTACGTTTTATAAATCCGAATGTGACATCTCTACAAAATACTGGGTTTGCAAACATTGTAAGTAGCTTCTAACAAAAATTTAAATCTCGTGTTGAAGTGCTTATAGAAATTTTAATATTCCTGAAAATAATAGAAATGTTATAAAATTATTGTAATAATGATTATCGTAACTTAATGTTTTATGACGCCAGATCCTATACAGCATAATATCTCATATCATCCTGAAATATCCAATGACAAATCAGTAAATGAAAATCTTGAGAAACCAGCAAATGCATTGGGCCTTTATCCAGGAGAGATGGAATTGCTTAAAATAATTAGTGGTAAGAAAACTTTCATATATTAATTCCATAATTATATTCCAGGCTCTAAATGAGAAATTTGAAATTGTTTTTAGGGTCAGTAGCTGGGGTCACGCTTTTTTTAATCGCCATAATGTGGCTGGTATATGCCATTCTTCTCCACCGGAATAAACGCTAAGTTTTGATTCCTGTATATTTGTTTTATTAAATTGTCGTTTATAGTTTTACAGTTGTGCTGATTTTTCTCCATATTTGTCACTAAAAATATTTTGCAAAGAGATACAGCTTAAAAAATTCGAAAATTGTAATATGATATAGAGCAGTGTTTTTCAAAATTTCCCCATTATGAAGCTGAAACGAAGAATATATTTAATAAATAAAATATATTTATAGTAATGTTTTAACTAAAATATGCTTAAGCTAGTATTTCGAATCGCAATTTATTGATCAACTTTGTTTCAACTGCAGAATAGATTGTTAAACATTTGGCTAAATGTTAAATCGAGATTCTCTGAAACTCTTTGAGAATAATTTATTTGTAAATTCCAATTTCAATACAGTATAACCCAATATAGAAAATTGTAAATATGCATATTATCGTCCATAAAATATAAGTTGCACAACATAGTTGCCAATGCGCACATATATTGTTGTACATGTGTAATCATTTCAACAACTTTACTTAAAAAATGTATTTCAATTGAAATACACCGTTTAAAATATTTCCTAAAATATCTGTAAATTTTTAATAGTATTTTACATTTCCCAACATGTTTAGAATAACCTCATAGCCAGTATTATGTTCATGTGGAATACCTAACATTTTTGAATTATAAAAATGTACAAACAATTTGTATATTTTAAAAATGTACATGTGAGCATATGTGAATGTTAAGTAATAATTATATTGCGAACTTTAATTGAGAAATGCTTTGAAAATGCACTTCTCAACTAAGTCCTATGGCATGTTATTTAGTGTTACTAACGCGATCCAACACAGGATTAGTTGAGCATCTGGCCCTTCCGACGGGGACCCGAGGATCATATAGTGTCAGTGGCTGTAATTTAAATATTTCTGAACTTAAGACCCCCCCTCCCCAACCGCTATTTATGAACTCCCCTTTTCGTTGCTCAGTACACATACTTGATAAGTTTATAGGGAACACGCTCGCAGTACTCATCCCAGGCCTCCGCACCGAACTCTTTCCGGCACATGTCCTCATTGATCCGGATCCGGTAGAGTAAGAACACGATGAGGAACACGGGGTAGATGTAAGGGAAAGGATCCGCGAAACCCGTCACTATGCACCAGGATATGGATGTCAAAATGTCCGCCAAGTAATTGGGGTGACGTACCATGGCCCACCAACCATCGACCAAAATGCGGTTACCATTGTCAGCGGGGATGTAATCGTAATCTGGAAGGTTCAATCAAAAACAAACATTGTCTTTGACATGAAATTTAAATAAAATTTCAGCATTTGCAGTGAATATCTAAATCGTTGTTCTTCATTGAATGAATTCGGAGACTTTGGACACTTGGCAAAGATAAATTTGAGTTGCAAACTTGTCAGGGACAAGTCTAATTTCCAGATTCGTTTTAAAACATGTAATATCCATTCGGAACCAGTGGCGGCTCGTAGCCAAAATTAGTGGGGGTGCTGCTCCAGAAATTGTTGTGCGCATGCGCGCAACAGTCAAACGGTCGGCACTGCGGGAGCGACAGTACCTCTCTCTCCCTCGCAGCCTCTCGTGCAGCTTCCTATGAGCGCATGCGCACAACAGTCAAACTCCACGTCGCTGGAACTGTGAAGCGCACAGTTCCATACAAAGATTTTTGTATAA
>JAUJYV010001159.1:0-21018 GCA_033995625.1 Ophyiulus pilosus
TCCTTGACATTTCACTCGAATGCACATACCCCGCTTGAATAATACATAAATATATATTTAAAAAGAAGAAAATATTTGCCAACAATAGAGAAGCGCATGTTTTATTGACTATGCTGATGCATTCCCTTTGCGAGGGATTCTATGTTATACCACACAAATAAATAATGAAATGTCTATATATTTTATATGGGAATACATAAAAATCTAAACGAAATTGGGCGACAAAGATGCGAGTCAGGAATGTGAGTAGAAAAAATATTGACCATCACGCGGTCAAAAGTGAAATGTTGTATTCTTAAGAACATAACATAAAGTGTTGTTTAAAGAACGAGGAACAAGACGTTGCAATAGCATAGCCACGGATTGCATCGATTTCATCAGAGTCCTCCAGCAGACAAGAGCCAGTTTCAAGATGGAGTAATCTCGCCCACTTTTCTCTGAACCACCAATCGAAGATTTCAGGCTTCCATTATCGTAATTACTTTTCTGTTGATCATTGCAGGAGAGTAGGCATATGCATCAGAGATACGTAGTCCTACTACAAGCCATCATCTATTTGAACATCGGAAGTGGAAAATAGAGGTGAATCGTTTATGGGCTTTTCAGCCTGAAACTGAAACCTCTTACGAAGCGTTTTGGACGTTTAATGAACCAATTAAAAACCCACACATGGCACTGTGTAGAGATACACTTTGCTAGCTCGAAATTAAATAAAATACTGCACACGGAACAATGTTATTGGATAGAATGACAAGACATGCTAGAACAGAAACATTGTCCAAGCTAGCACTAGTTTGGGGTGTTTTATAAGTGCAGCTAAATTTGTTCTGTATACTTACAACAATATAGACCAGGCCTCTATTCCCTTTTGTTCTAAATATACTATTTCCTGCATGCCTTCATAATTTCCTTGAAGAATTGAGAGTAATTTAAACCATTATCACGGGCTTTCAGGATGGTTATATTAAACTTTAATAACAAAATTCTTGAGTTTTTAATTTTAATTATACATATATAGTTTCTCGTAAGACTTCATTAAAAAAAATAGTGGTAATAATCTAATGTATTTATGAATTATTACCTCAAATAGATGAAAATTCCCACCTAAATTCTACTTGTTTTTCATTCAAGAGAGCAAATAACAAAACACATCGCCAGAACTACTGGTCATGCCAAGTATAGCTTTGTAAAGGTTTTTCTGATTCAGAAGCAATACTTTGCCATTTTTTATTGATCGTCAGCTATATCAAAAATGTGTCATCATTTAAAGCAGGTACTTTATAGTTCGCAACACTTTCTCGAATACTATTTTTTTTCATACGCAGCCTATGCATATATAGAAAATAATTTCAATTCGTGAAAAACAGACAACTTCAAGACTTGTAACGATTGCTTATCAGATAAGCATTTAACACAATCTGGAACACCTGTTTTAGTAATTTCTTCAAATGGATATCTCCAAGGTCCAACTGTTTTTTCCCACCATCCCACCTTAACCACTGTACCCTATGGTATTATCAGAGTCTCCAGCAACAGCTTTCCACCGAGAGTGCATACACAACCGCTTAGTACCTGACACGATATCTCTCAATTTTCTCGACTAAAATTTGACGAAAGAAACAAAAAAAAGCGAGCATCTAGGCTTAAAGCCAACAAACGTCGCCATTTTCTATTGGGCTTGTTTATTTGAGCGCAGAATCGCTGACAAATGCTCCGAATCGTGAGCAAATTGGTGCTTGTCCCAGCCGATTTCTTTTGGTACGTGCGAGTGAGCGAGGAGCCCCAGAGGAAATCCTTTAATTATTTAGACGCAGATTAGCAGCCACCGGAAGACGTCGGCTTTTCGCTGCATTGAATATGAAATATTCATAGGATTTTCATTTTCATTTGGGAAAAAGAAGGCCGTGTAAAATGTTCATCATGCGTTTGGCCGTGGGCTGTTTTTTCCCGCCATAAACACGTTGTTCCAGCGCCACATCTGCGTTCAGCCTGGCGGCCTCCTCTCAATTAACTTGGCTGGTGGTTTTATCAATATTTGACGAGATCTTGTGCAGTTAACGCAGAATTGAGCAGCACCTCTTCGCCACGCAGGCCTATGAACAAATGTACGGCTGCTGCTGCTGCTGTTTTACGAACTCAAGAGCGCCATACAATGTACACGTATAACTAACTGTAAAGGCCTTATGCTCAAGAGATCGCAAGTAAGAGGAGAGATAGAAGAAAGGAAAAAAGGTGGCGCAAAAAGGTGAATTTGTTTCTGGGGAGCCTCTTATTTCCTCTCAAGCTAATGGTGTCGACTTTAAGGCGGCCACAAAGTCTACACTTGCAATGTTAAAGTTTCTAAAGTCGCAAAGTTTTTTTTGCTTTTTTACATCCCCGTTGTTTTAAGTATAAACGTCAATACCTATAATGCTAATCATAAACAAGAACTGTACCCCCTGAGGATAATTTCTTACCATTTGTGAGTTTCTGTAACATCAAACTAATCTCTGACCACATATAAGGGTAAGTAAATGTCAAGATGTGCAACACTTTAACCTAATTTCATTTTTTTTAAAACGACGATGGACTTTGTTGGCCAAGCTTCCTTGTTAAATAAATTTCAAAATAATCTTTCTAATTTCAAAAATGAATTTTCACGACTTGAATTCATTTATATTTAATCTCAAGGAAGTCAAATTCGAATATTTCATTATTTAAATTGCAGAGTACAACTTGGTTGTAAAAATTATATAATGCCATATTATGACTGAAATCATGTATAGCCACATACGGCTATTTATTTCAAGTAAGGAATTAACCATTTGAATATATATGGCCATATACTCGGAAATGTAACATACTGTACATGGTCGTACATTCGCGTACATGGGCATATTATACAATTTCCCATATATAAATATATTTTTGACATTTTTTGCTCTGTACATGAGCTTATTACAGGACTTCCATATTCCTTTTGTTCCCATTGCGGAAGACCAATGACCCTTTCATTTTATGCTGATCGCATGTATTTTATAATAAAGCAAGATGTTGTCCTTATAGAAAGTAAAATTTAAAGAAGGAATTAGAACGGGATTCACATTGACGTCAGTTTGTCGACCAAACATGCAGTTCCCTTCTCCGTATTTGTAATGGCGAGACATGAAGATGAATGCAACAATGAAGCGTTGCTCATTAATTTTGAAAATTATGCTCACAAACAACGGGTGGATATAAATTGTGGCTTCCATTCAAAGTCAAGTGTCGTGATTGTCACCGAATTCAATTGAGAACATTGTTTTCAAAGAAAATGTGGTGGTTTTCTTATAATGTAACTAGATAAATACAGGATGAGACAAAAGCAAAAGCCAAAATTATGTAGCAAAATGCAGTATAAATATTATAAACTTTTGCCTCCATGGTTATTAGCATTTTAGTCCTGCCCCATTATGCATGCAATTACTGATTGCGTTGGTGTACGCAGTGTTTGCCACTTGTCAGGGGCAAGTCAAGTTAAACAAAGCGTCTGAAAATATATTTCTAAGTCGTTCTGTTTATGGAATTTAAATATTCCACTTTGTAAACGGCATGTCAAATATATGAATACCGGTTACATACAGTAACTCCGCAACTCTTATAACAGTATACACATACTGTTATATTTTGAAAAATAAAAATGTTGAAAAAACTCTGGTTAGTAAGTATGGCGACGAAAGATTGTTGCCTTATCATCCCACGTATTCATTATCCTTATCAAAAGTTGAAAACACACCCTTTTACACGTAGGGTATTTATTATTCAAGCGAAGGCAAATTTCTCCAGGATTTGACGGCGGCGCTCCAGCTAAGAGCAAGGCCTAAGCGCAGCAGCCTTAATTGCGACTATAACACGCTCGCAAATGCAAGCTCGTAATTAATAAATATTTAATTAGGCCCATAAAAAGGTGAATTTGATTAAAACTGAATTTAACGCGGAGTGTTGTCATTTGCTGATTTACTAAGTTGAGTTTCCATCATTTACCAATTAGGTCTCACTCACGCTCAGCCTAAGCGACTTTATTAAGTGAACCCATCCTACCAAGAGATCTAACGTTTGCCCATAACCTGCTTCGCCATTCAACTCTTACGCGCATTAATGGACTCCCATAACGCGCTTATGGCTGCATCCCTTCGCTACAGGTCGTTTATTTTCGCGCACAAATGTTGATTGTAATTGCCCATCTTCCACACTTGCCATTATGCACAAGTGAGCCTTTTCGTGATGCTCTCCTCCCCCACTTTTTTTTTTCAAAGGGAGGCAAATGGTGAGGATGGGGAGTCATTTTCTTCTTATTCTGTACTTGTCCCCCTTTAAAAAATGAATTTAGTGCGAGCGTAACGAGCACGTGATAACCAGATGGTTACGTAATGAATGGAAATGAGAATCCATTACTTATTCTTCATATTTGTATTGGTCCAGGGGGATAGTTTATTCATACGAAAAGTCGCTCTCTCCCTACCTCCATCCATACATTACCAACCGTGAATTGTGGCCGTGGATAGAGACGTGCAGCGGCCAATAACAAAACGCGAGTTATGAATATCTACGTACACTTAGCGCATGAGTACTTTTTTATAGACTAGCGAACATTAAAGTAAGCCACTATACAAGTGCGTCTACATTGAATTAACAATGGAAGAAAAGTGTAGAGCAGTTAGGGCGAGGGAAGTTGGCACTCACCAGCGTGGAGAACATTGTTTAAAGTAGCCACGGGGGAGGTCGGAAAATGAATGCGTCTATTTAGAAGGAAAAAAAAGGTATATATGGGCAAATTATTAATAAAACACGCTGAAGCAAACGCTCGTTATTCAGGTCAAAGGGCCACCTGCAATATAAGTTTGAAATTCCCTTTTCTATGCCAAACATTCAATTGCTACACGGATTTGCAATAGTCAGGATATATATTGTTCAAATTGTATCCACTTTATTATTTTATTTCCCATATTCTAAGTTGATGGGACATGTATATGTAGCAATTGCATCATTTCTAAATGTTAAATTAAATCACCGAATGCATGTTCATTTAGTCCCCTAAGATATTACGATAATATGCAAATTTATATTTTAATGACAACGTCAAATATAAGGATTATTCGAAATGTCAGGTTACTTTCTGGCTAACACAGTTCAATTTCCTATTTAGACACGTCACAGCATAAAAATAATTAAATAACTATAAATAGAGAAATCTGATAACATTATTGGTAATAATACACATTATCCCCAAAATAACACTTGCAAGTGAGAATTTTTTTCCTTTGCAAGTTTTATTCACCCTATTGAGATATGTGATTACCAAATAATTATTAATAATGTAAAGTCGATAAATTTGTACGTATTAATGTTTGGCCATAAATTTAAATGACCTTAAGTGCAATCAACTTAATCTAAGAAGGGAACCATTTTTTAAAATAAATTAGGAACTGACAATTGAGTAAAATTGAGTTCCGATTATCCTATAATATAGACACAATTTGGCATTTTAAATGCTTAAAATCACGCATATCCATAACAAAGCCTGTCGATTTCCTCGTCACATTCATTCTGCAAGGATAATTTTAATTACATTATAGTGCACAATATGCAACTATACGTATATATGCGTGCAAAATTCTTCAATGGAAAAATATTAATCTTTCAACGTCGACAGAAAAGCTTGAACATGCGAGGGTGCAAATTATCCACGGTATTCTTCAACAGAAAAAGTAGAAGCAAAACACCGAACTCTCGTCCTGTCGCAACGAATCCTTTAACTTTCGACTGAATAACAATGTGCATCGCGCCCCATTCGATATTAATGCATAATTTAAATATGCCAACGATGGGCACGCGTTCGGCAAAACACAAGAAGAAAAAAAAATGGCGGCTGCCGTGGAAGAATAAGCGCAATATTAATCCCAACGACGGATGAAGTGGAAAAGGATACATTTAAGGTTGAGCGGGTAAATGATCGTGTTTAGGCGTGTGCCGAAAATCATTTGACTAAAATGAGGAACTGGGGTGAATTTGCTAGATGTGCTAGAAGTGGCAGCCATGGAAAAGAGGCGAGAACGAAACTAAAGAGGAACAAATTGAATTGGAGACTCCCAAAGGGCCTAAAATCCTTCGGATGATTTCCCACGCTTAGACTAAACAGGGAATTATTGACGGACTCATGATTCATGCACCCACGTATCAGTTACATGGGACGCTGAGCGTATCGGAAAATCAGGATGAAGGATGTTTCTAATGATAACTACTTATGATATTAAACGAATGAAGATACATATCATAATAATATCGAGAGCAGTATCATGTTATGGAAAACATCTTATAAGGAAAAACAGAATACCAGGAAGATATGCAAGATGTTTCAAAATAATAAAGAGACATTTCTAAATTAATTGAGGCCATATATTTGCTTTTACATGCTTCGATGCCAATATTAAGGCAAATCAGTACCGTTACTTAAAATATAGTGACAAAAACTTTTTTGCTAAGGATAAAGTTTCAGAAAACTCGTATACATATATATACAAAATAATGACTTTTTGAATATACTGTATTAACAAAGTATTTTTATCCATTAGATTATTCAACACACTTTAACACACATGGTGCACGGCACACATTAACCCTTTGACGCAAGCATGTATACATAATAAGTAAGCTATACATATTTCATCATTTGGAAATACATTTTTTTCAGTTTTTTTACTAGCAGATTTGTTTATTAAGATGCTCTCTAAATGATATTTAATTTAAATGTTTAAATAGCTTACATATTCCGAAGATGATTAAATCCATAAATCCTTCTTTCAAATACAGTATATTGATGTACGAATTTACAGGTGGTTATAAACGGTATACTAATAATATATAGCTGTTTTGTTTGCACGCACGAAAAAAAGTATTTCAAGAGTAGGATTCGTACATCGGGTGTAGAGAAAAGCCTTTTGACAGTGCAAATTATTTGATAAATGACAATTGAATTTAGAGAACAACAGTTAAGTCAAAGAGGGCTAATTGACAAAGCAATTGCTTCGCTTGAGGACCCTGCAGCTGCTATGTGCCGTGAACGCCGATTTTCTGTCTGAATGCACACTAACAAACACGCTTGTCCACGGTAAGCACACGTTGTTCAATGGATGGGACCTAAATTAGTAATTCAATTGCAAACATGCCAGTCACAAGATTTCGCAGTGTTCATTCGAGTCTTTTATACCGAAGAGGAAATTTAAAGATTAAACGACACTTTGATGCTGATTATAGAAAAATCAAAAAATATTAGAAAAAGAATTCTTGCGATAGGCAAGACGCGTTCATCCTACTATGTCAATACATGGAACAGATAAATCAAAACATCGTGAATACAGAACATTACTATGGTGCATCACAGAAAATTAAATGCAACATAGCGAAAATTATGCTTTTGTTTATCAGTTTTCCGTTCGAACTAATTTTACATTCAAAATGTTTCAAGATTTGGTTTAGGAATTTCAGAAAATTAATGTATATTTATAAATATGAAACAATCTGAGCTACATAATCAAATTATTCTTATATATTACGGTGTTATTTCAGTATATACGTATATATCATTAGTTAAATTTACAACAAGTATAGTGAATATCATACGAACAATTTAAAAAAATTTGAATGATTTTCACAAAACTCGACATTGAACATACACGAATTACATGTTGCATTGCTCCTTATTTGGACTTTGGTGAAATTGCCAATATACACAAGCAGCCTCTTAAAATAACTTGCGGTTTTTAAATTCACACCATTTTAGTCATGAATATTGAGCAAAAAATTCACCTTCAAGAAAAAAAGATTTCGTTAAAACACATTAGGAGAGCCTTAATTTCTATTGTCGATGGTCAAGCAGTCACAAGAAAATCATGAACGTTGTTTCCTGACTGGTATCATCGTAAGACGCCATCAAGTTAATTGACCTCGGCAGAACTCGTCCACAAACCAAACCCTAATTGTAAGCAAATTAAATAATCCAACGTTGTTCTTTACCCAAACTGATTAACATCCTATCTTGAGATTGGGTTTTCTTTACTTCGTCATTACTCACAACACTTAGATCAGAGTTTTTTGCCTTTGTCTTTCGACTTTGCCAGTAAGCTACATTAGTAACAGCACGTGTGGTCATTTGAAAAGTTAATGGTGGTCAAAATTGCTGGTGACGTGAAGAGCATGAAAGCCAATATGGCGCAGTAGTATACAGTAGCTCAGTACAGCATGGTAATGTACTGTATTTTTGTAAACGTTTTTACTTTACATAATTATGTCACAGTCTCGAATCTGTAGGGTCTTAGTACATTCGTAAATCTACATTAATAGTTTAATAGCACTTTGCCGCTGTGGTAACACCAAAGGTCCATATATATTTTGTAGAATCGTAAAATGGCTAATTATATAAAGTGAAATTATTAATATATAAGCAAGGTCGAGATGGTTCAGAGTTGCATTGCATTTGCAAAACACCTACTAGTATATATATTGTGAATTACATGATAATTACTGCTATGGGGAGTAGTACAAATATTAAGCAGGAACAAGCTTAAGGATTTAGTACAAAAAATGCTTATATTGAAAATAAATGTTGATAATATTGAAACTCCAAATGCCGAATCATTACTTTTCGCAATAGGAAAGTTTCCTGTGATATGAAGTTTCTACAGGTAGTCAGCCCTAAACAACATTGCAGAAACAAGAAGTTAAGCCCTTCACAATTTACCCATAATCCTTAGCGCCATACCGTTCAATTAGTACATCGTTCTTGGTAAACACAGCAACTTGCTCTGGTGTGTGGTGAACGTTGAATTTCAACTTGGCCAAGCATGAAGCCCTCTCGAGTGCTAGCTGGTAATTGCCAAGAAGTTTTAAAATTGTGTCCACATACATTGCACAGACACTAACCCGACACCCCTTTTGTAAACAGACTTTTCAACCGGGTGGGGAATATATATAGTAGTTGAAATGCAGGAATCAATGAGAGGGTTGACAAAAGGCGCAGTTTGGATTTAGCAAAAGACTTGAGTTAGCAGCAGAAGGGAAGGATGCTGCTTAAAAAATATTGAAAAATAATAGAAAGAATATCTAAAATAACAGTAACATCACAAGATTTGTTCATATTTTCTGAAAATTGCAAGTGCTTCCTCACCACGTCGTGACTATTGCTAGTACTTTCTAAAATCAAGATAATATAATGGATTTCCTATATTTAATTCCGCACTATGATGTCATGAGAAGTTATTTAAGATACTGTAAACACTAAGAGATGTCCAACAATGGCCTAAGAAAAATTAGTTTCCCAAAACACAGACAACACCTTGAAGAAATTAGCTGAGATTGGTTAGGGGAACTGTTGATGACTAAACCAATCAAATGTGGCTGCTGATTTATATACCAATTTTCTTCTTCGCTTTAATGTATTCCTTGAAAGATCCAAAGGGAATTAGAGGAAATACTTTGCAAGTAAGGAATTAATGTTTGTTAAACATTTTCAAATTTGTACTAATCTTCAACCAGAATTTTGACTGCTTGTCGTTGAATCATCACAAGTCTAAAATTGAGCGATGCTATATAGCATTCTTTGGTTAATACATATACACATTTTATATATGAAAACCCTTTATACGACCCCTCAGTGGACAAAGCCATTAGCCCACAACGAATGCAATCAGGTACTCTTGTAGACTGGAGCACTTATAGGGCAACTCTTAACTTCGTGCATCATGTAGGTTGGACACGTGGTCAATTGAACTCAACACGACGATGGACTGGTACATCCAAACAAACAAAATTAGACCGAAAAGTAGCAATGCATTATGCTTGTATCATTTGTCGTGTGTCCAAAGACGCTTCGACTTGACCAGCATTACGTATAAGAGGCACTCTAAGAAGGGTAAACACGGCCAGTAAATCAAAGTTAGAATCCATTGGTCACTTTCTCATTGGTCATTTTTCCGTGTTTTTATAGCCACAGGGGGAATCCATACACTTGAATTAGCCGGAAAAGGATCTTAGCATAAAATTAAATGATTGGAAGCCGGCAGTTGCTGGAAATAAAATTGATTTTCTGAAACTTTCCCTCAAGCCATTATGTATCCACCACTCTAACTTTATCGCACACTCACTCGTTTTCATGACATTCGTAAATGGTGGCCGTAGAAACTGACCAGTGTACTACTTCAGATTATATCCATTTTGCATTGCATAAATACAAGCAGAATGCTTACACCAAAAAGTTGTCTCAATGTTTAGCTTTTCTTACGCATAGAAACTTTTCAGTCGGTGTTTCAAGTAGTGTTTGCAAAAATCAATATCTATCAATGTTCAAATTAAAATCAAAATAGTTCGAAAATATATGAAATGAATTCAAACGGAAAAGACTTTTCATCATTTAAAAAATTGTCCAGCAATTATAGGACAAATGCTTTTTTAGTTTTCTACAATTGGATATTTCTAACCATAATTTAATAAAGCAAGTGAAAAAAATAAGTACAACTACATTCAATTATAACCTACAATCAGGAGTTTATACATATGGTAAAATGGTAGTAAACGAAGGTAACACCTTTTCAGCTAAAGATTATTTTAATCCATTTTAAAGAAGCTAATGGATGTTAATGGCGATATTATTGGCCTTTTATTCTATTAAACACGGATTCTCCGAGCCTTGATCAAAATGCAGGCGTTAGGCTTAATACTTATTCATCCATTCATAAAACATGGTTGGCTTATAACACAAGGACGAAATGTACAAAGCAAACAATAAAGCGAGGGGAGAGGGCATAAAGCCGAAGGGAAGGGGGCTGGATGTCGGGGGGTAGGACGAAGTTGAATTATGAACTACACAAGGGGTTAGGGGCCGCTAACTGCTTGGGTGACCACATCAACTATGTTACCAGCAAGTGACAACGTTTGTCAGAGACTAGGATTACATGCAGATTATCAGAGTTTATTCTTCGGAAATTCAACATTATGTTGATTAAAACTGGGTCAAACAGTGCAGTTGGGGGACTGAAATGGCCCGACATACATCGCCCAATTAAGTAAGCGAAAGGGACTATGGGGACACTGATGGCGGGGGATAGCCTGCAGCCCGAGGACGAGTTTTGGCCCTCGTCAACGGGGGTCTTAAGTGAATTACAAAGATCATTGTGGATATCGATTGGAGGAGGCTGTAAAGTGAATTAGATGATGGTGGACAATAGATGTGTAATCAGACCTGGAAGAAGCTAATGAGATCAGTAATTTTTGGTGCCCGTTCAACTGCGACCATCATCCGCGACCGTTGCTTGTCAAAATGTTATATTAATCTTCTAAATACTGTAATTAATATCTGATGGACTTCCCATTGCGTAGGATTACAAACCGAGAATGGTATCGCATCCACATATCATCAGATGTCAGAACTAAGCCATAAAAGAGGCAATAAAAACGAGCAACGTAGAGAATGGAGATGGACTTTCGAGCATAACTGCTGTGCATATGATTGTTAATTATGGAAAAATTAAACAAGTAATTAATTGGTGCAATACAATGGCACATTAATGCCATATTGCACGATATACCGTGAGTCAAATATACTGTTTTAAAAACAAACTTTAAATAATTAACCATCTAGCATTATAAAAAGTTTAACCATGAAACATACCTATGCATAAACAAGGAAATCGTATATTTTTGTATTGAGTTATAACAAAATCTAATAGTTTTGACGTAATTTCTTTAGAGCTAATTCTAGCTTACGCTATATCCTTAATTTGATAACATTTGAATAACCCAAACAAATGTCTTCCTGTGTCTTTCTAAGCAAAATTCTAATGCACAGGATACAAAAATAACTCGGAATTGTGAGGTTTCTGAAATTATATTATTCCCCTCATCCGTATATTTCTATCGTCTACTTTTTCAATTGTGAATGCAGCACCGATAAATTGATTTAAATCCATTTCAGCTCGATTATTAGCCAGCGTAAGTGCGTTAATATTAATTCAAGATGATGATAGTGATGAACTTCAAATTGGATCCAAAACTAATACATGATATCTCAACGTTTTGCAGACACAACCAGAAATGCATTTGCATCAAAACGTTGACGGGGATTCGGCTTAATATAATTTCCGACGGTGGAGTGTTTGGCATCTTCATAGAATTGAAAATAAAGGGAAAAAATGATTGTAATTAT
The DNA here is from genome assembly GCA_033995625.1 of Ophyiulus pilosus. Taxonomy (NCBI): domain Eukaryota; kingdom Metazoa; phylum Arthropoda; class Diplopoda; order Julida; family Julidae; genus Ophyiulus; species Ophyiulus pilosus. The sequence continues at coordinate 12,215 of JAUJYV010001159.1, forward strand.
GGAGACCCACGCATATGAAATGCCTTTCTTGGACGAAAACTGCGGTTACTTAAGTAGAAACGTACACACGCAACACTATACATGTTTAATACAAAATGATGCAAATGTCAAGAATCTAAAACTCCGGCGAATTGATATTGAATTGCAATTTCAAGATTACATCAAAACACTCCATTCTTGAGCACCTCTTTAGGTTGGGCATCTGATTCTCAAGACTTCAACCAATGGTTTGTAATTTGCTACGAATGACGGATTTCGAAGATTGACAAAATTTTCCATACTGACTGATTTACTTTAGACTGATACATAAATTCTGTGGTGTATAATAAAATAATCGTTATTATTCATCATCATAACATATTTTTACATACAGTATACATATATAAGGCAAGTTCTCAATTTGAGTATTCTATAATAAAATCATTTCAAAACATTATTTTCCACAGAAGAATAAGAACTTCCATAAGGGTTAATCGTGAGTTTAACGCACAATTGGATGAGTGTTATACATAAAGGCATTTACAAGAATTTTGCATTCGTTTGCCATTATTTTAGGAACATTTGAATTCTTCTTTAGTATGGGCTTCACAACGGGGTCTTCCAAGCCCAATTCATGGAGAATGGAGCGTATTTATGCGAAAAGTGTTTTGTTTCTCTCTTTTTTATATCTAAGCCATATTTTGCATTAGTGATGCTGAGGTTTCTCAATGAGAAGCATGAGGCGCCGACCCCCGTTTGGCGGCCGTGCAATGTAATTCTCATAATCAAATTGAAGAAATCAGCATTCGCCTTGCCTTAGACATGTGCAGTACTTGGGTAAACGAAAAATAATTTCTAGGCAACGAATCAATGTGACTGTTATAAAAAAAAATTCCCGCAAACGTTGGGTTTTCCGTTCATTTCTTCGTTTTTTTTCTCCCCTCGCTTCTATAGGAATCTCTGTGTATATAGGCCTACCCCATATCTAAAAGTACGGGAAAGAGGACACTCAAACATGGTCTATAAGAAAGATGAGAATTTAAAATCTTTTCACGCACGATTTTTCACAGCGAGCCTTTACTAGAATAATGTACGGGTTTTTTTCCCTTTCCTTATATTTTTATAGCTAATATTCGATTCAAGTCACGCATTAGTACAATCGTCAGCACTTAGAAAGAAGAAACAAGTGAGGGGTGGGCATTTTTGGTTTTTGCTTTTTTTATGGAAGTAAAACATTTATGAGCGAAGCACACAGCATGAGAAGTGAAAAATCAACAATTCTTCGAAGAAAAGGGACATGTGTGTACCCAAGAGTAAATTTGAAATATATTTTGTTTCGCGAATGAACGAAAATCTATTATTTAACATAATTTGTCCCAACTGCATAGCCAATACGAAAATTGAACGCAATAAGATGCCCTTTATAAAGCTGTGTTACAAAAAAAATTGGTTGAACTGGACTTTTGCACTTTAGTGCTCTACCTTCTAAAGTTTTCTAAGAACACAACTAATAAATGAGGTTATCACATATGCATTCCTTTAATCAAAGTTTGTAACAAATAAATAACCTTCCAATAAAAGATTATTATCGTTGTTTGTTATTACTAAATATATTGGAAAACTACGGTGGGAAACATAGAAACTACACATATAGGATATCCATAAATGCATGGTTCCTAACAAGCCACTCAATCAAAAGTAGTGATTGGTAAATACCAGATGAATTATTTCAAATTCTATGATACCAGAAAAATTCTATAGCTCTCTTCTCTACACTAGATATATAGAGTATAGTGACACAGTCTGAATGATTTAATTAAATAGACACTACAATGTATATAAAATATATACCTGCAAATAAATGTAGATATTGTTATTTTTGGGTTATTGATTATCAAGATTATGAAAATTAATTTAGAACTGTGTTTAAACTATACAATGCACGAATCCTGAGAATTATAAGTTTCTATACTGACATCAAAGAAAGACAACTTCCTTTCAATGTTATATAATATAAACTTAAAGTGCAAGTGTAGAAGGAAGGATTCAAAGTAAAAGTTTGATATGAAAAGTTTGGCAAACGAAATTAGCATCGTCTTAACAAAAATAATTAACTTTTAAGAAGTTAAACTCTAGTACTTAGAGAATGGCTTAAACAATTAAAAAGCAATTTTCATTTTAGGTGTAAAAAACGTCCATGGTTCATTATTTTGTCTTGTCTCATATTCAGAAAGTAGACTTCCACTTTTTTAAGTCTTCCTTTCTTCTCTTTCAACACATTAAGCTACTATACGTATATGGCATATACCATTGCTAATGCCTGCTTTGTATAGCAATAACTCTTGTAATAGGAGATAGGCTCATACAGTGGATTTGGAGGCATTATATACCAACAAAAAATGAAACTAAAAGAAAAAAAATAAAGATTACGACGAATTTATTCATATCATATCCAATTAAACGAAAGAAAAATTCTCGTATTTATAATCAAGAGAATAATTAAAAAGTCAAATAAGGAAAATAATTATATGGTCTCCTGAGGTTAAGCATGCAAGAACACTGAAGTTTGAGAACGAATGAAAATCGGGTAAGTAATAAAGGAGGGGAGAAAAAGAGAATGATAATTCTCCGACTCTCATCTGTTTTATCAACACCAGATCACGTTGGGTATTGTTCTAAAACTAACGTGCTACCTTATTTTTCTTAAATAAGTAACTCAATGTTATATAGGTTTTAAAATTATTGTATTAAATATATCATTTGGATTAATGGCTATTCTACGAAAGTGTTTTGGATGCTGTAAATGTATTGTCTTGTTTAATTTTTAACACAACCAAATCCAATCCTTGCTTGACTTTGAACACATTTTCTGTAAGGTTGTAGACAACGAGAACATTTTAACACTTTTACTATCGACGCAATGATTTTCAAAATATATTAATTTAATAAAAATGTGTTATACAGATCAAGGGTTATTGTCGTCATTTTAATGACTGCTAGCTAGTAGAGGCTCTACGAACCACACAACTCTTTAGAAGCCAACAGACTGCCTTGGTCACATAAAAAGTGTAAAATCAGTCAATGTTTCTTCGAGTCATGTATCTCCGTTTGATAGTGACACATTCGGGTAAGTTTGGACGTCTATAAATATCGACATAAAGTTGGCGGAGAAAACATATCCAATGGCATGCCCCTGATAAAATTACGCTGGAACTAAAGCTTCCCTCCAGATCGTCTTTAATGTGTAAATCTAAATGGCTCGATGGTGGACTCATTGGGGCAGATGAGATGGCATCGGTTCTCAGGATTGTTTTTTCACGCTCTATTTCTCTACCCTCGATGCGAAACGTCCATAGAAGTGGAGGAATATAATATCAGCGGTAAGAGTTTTGTCTTTGCTCTAAGCTACGTCTTCTCATAAACTAAGCACACATAGCACGATTGTGAGCCTGGGTCCACTCGATATACATCATTGCCGTGATACGCCATAACTACTCTTCAACTTGCCCGAATTGACTTTAATGCTGTCTCTTTTTTTTCCTCATCCATCTGCCCAGATTCGCCTCTTCGCTCCTCCTCATGGCTGCCATGGGCTTCCTCCATAGACGTTAATCTCGTTGCACCACCCTCACCCGCTTCCAACGAATTCATCAAGAAGTAAAGATATCTCCTGTGAATTGTAATTCAATTAGGCCATGAATGGCTAAATGAGACAATCCAAGCAATGACGTTCCCCTCCTTTTTAGATGGATATATGCTCGAAATGAGGATATTACACGGAGAGGGGGAGGGGCCAACGTATGCATACGTCACGTGTAAAACAATGGGAATGCACTTCGTATCCTTGGGCAGCATTTCATTTCTAGTCCCTGAATTTTGCTTATTTTACCATCCGTATATGCTAAGAAGGATCTCAACAATTACCCCTGAAGCCCCTGAAGTTGGCAAACACTAATAGCACCAGTTCTAAATGACTACCATCGCTGCAAAATGTTCAGAACTGGAGATGAAGGCAAAGGGCATCTGCCTTCTAGTATTACATTTTACTTCCCACTGAGGGAAATATCCTAATTCATTTGCATAAAATTAAACTTGCCAGATTCACGTTTTATTTATGGTACAACCTTTTTTTAAGTAAATGCAACTTGAAATTACATACTCGTAAGAAACACGCATTATTTTACCGTAATGGCACTCATTTGCAATAAAGCCTGCATAACTGTTAATAAAGTCCAGAAAGCATATAACTGAAAAACATTTACTTAAAGTATTAAAATAAGATTGTTAAATAATGAGATGTGATAAAATACAATGACGATATATTTTATTTTTTCTCACAAAATAGCGCCAAAATTCTCGCGGCACACAGAATAAGAAGCCAGAAGTGTCAAGGCACATTATAAGCTATTTTATGGAGATGTTGCTTCTTAATTTTCAAAGTAATTGGAAAAATTTTATAAATAAAATAATTTGCCCTGTAATGAACATTTGTAGTGTACGAAAGTACTCGCTAAACGCGTTTCCTCTTGCTATTTAACTCGTACCATGAATATGCTATGCTTTTATAAAACCCGAAAAAAATGGATGTTTCTAGCTAGGTAATGATTCCAGTCCTGCATTATATATATCATCTGCAAATGATGGTCTCCAATAGCATTTTTACGGGCAAAATAATCCCTATAAAATCATCAGCAAAAGATAGAAATTTACGAGAGCAATAAGCTAAAGTGGAATCTTATAGGATCTTGATTGTACAGAAAACCTCTTAGGGAAAGATGAGATAAATTGCCTTCGGAGGGAACCCCTTTTAGAAAAAAAACCGCTTTCTTTTATGAAACCACGTTTCGTAAAAATAAGAAAATGGCAATGCGGCTTACTATTTTTTTCCAACTTGGAAAGTAACTCACTTTATAATAGCGGAACGTGTGCCCTAAATGATCGCGTCATCGAAACAGTAGCTGAGCATCGCAAAAACTAGGGAAATTAACAAAAGTAGTTTATTTCACTGCATCTAAATTGATGTATTAATAATATATGAAATGTGCAGTATTGAGCAGATCCTCACTCGAGGGTTGTTCACAACATCTTCGATACATGTAATTTAAATAAATTGTTTAATAATTGTTGAATTTAAGGATCATTTATCCCAGTTAAATTGCATATTTCATAACATTTTTTCACTAAATCAAGGCGTTTCTAACACGTAGGAATATACCTTGATAAAATAAATATTCTTTGTGAACGACCCTACTTCACGTTTCTTAGCTTTCACGTTATATCGCGCATGGGTATTGCCAATGTCTGCATATATTAAAGTGTAAGCAGTATATGTGAGCAACCTAAACCTTTTAGCAGCGAGCATAATGTGATTGCGAGCAATGTTATATTTAAATAAAATTTACAATTTAACCCTATTCGCATAAGCATCCACGGAAATGAAATGACCCATAAATAAGGAATATCTGCTTATACATAATCTTATAAGGAATTTAAATCTAGTCGTCGTGTAGACCTATAAATGGGCACATAAATAGAAAAATTAACAATTATGTTATTAAATATTTGGCGAGACAAAGTTTATGTGACCATTTAAATATAACGATTTCCATAACTATATTTTAATTATATGAAAATATTTTTCAAATATGTTTGCATCTATTGAGGGTTTTCTATAAAATAAAATCCCAAATTTGAAGTCTTCATGGAGATTCTAATGACGTAATTAAGAGATTACTGTTAGGAGGATTTCTACAAGGCCACACTGATAACTAAATAACTTTTGATAAATATACACAACACTTTTAGTAATATTTTGCTTGTACAGAATGACTTTTACAATAGTCTACGTGGAATTTTTTTAGCAATTTATACAGCGTATTTTACGACTCATACAGAATTACCAAATGAGTTAACCAAGCCAATTTGTTCAGAATTTTCATTCACTTTACATATAAACAAAATTATTTCAAAGTAATCTACTGTATACCAAAATACCTCGTGTTTATCATATTTTGTTATCCACTTAAAAATTACATAACGTTTAAAAAAAATATAATGTCCACAAATCAAAAATGCATTCCCTTAACATGTATTTAAAAGTAATTTTAAATGTATTGTTTTTTTTTAAAAATTCAATATAATTTGAGAACCATTGGTGTACATAACAAAAACGTAGAATAACTTATAGAGATCACTTGAAAACTTGAAAGATTTTCTTAAAACTACTTTTGTAACACCTTTTATTTAAGAAAACGAAAATCAAAATTCAACTTAAATACTTTTAGATACATTTCTTTTGAACCGATTAAATTAATGTTTAGCTTTAGAAAATACCCATCTATATTCAACATACGTTTTTTCTCTAATTTTTACATTGTTGTAGTAACACATCTCCCCTAAACACTCATTGCCATATCGCTTGAAGTACTCAAAACCAATAATGGGTTTCTGATGAGCATAATAAATGGGACCGATGTCGCGATATAATAATCACTAATAGATCTTTGAATTGGAAAGATGTCCAAATCTGAACCTACAAACGATCATCACACATTAAGAATTTCAGATTGATTAATTTGCTAATCTAATTAAGATCTCGGCGTAAGTTAATACATATAAATACATGAATGAGGAGGCAGCTTATCCTATAGTATTAAGTTACAATGCCTGCAAAGCCCACAAGGATTGGCAATCAGCCTTAGACATTGCAAGTGAATGCCAATCATTCCCTTAGATTATCATGATAAGAGGTATTCGGTTAACTAGAAAGCAACAATCCATCTGCCTGAAATATGACGATTCTCAAGAGGATATAACAGCAACAGGAGAGCATCAAGTGATGCTACCCTAACAACTATGATCTCCAACAACAGTGTTGTAGGTAGCTTATGTGATAGAAACATAAAGAGCTTTTAGGCATTCTTTACTAAACATTTATTTTAAAATGTGCACACTTTTAGAATGCTTCATTTGATAAAGCCAAATATATAACTGCATTCAAAATAATTATTTTCAAATTACTTTGTTTTTGCATTTTGTACAGTATATGGTGTTTATATTACACTTAAGTTTTGCCTTTCACTACAAATATACTCCAGCATTAAAAATAATTATTCCCAACTTGACTGCATGTTTGTATTTGTATCAGAGTTAAACTGTAGTACAAAAACGTGCAGAAATTACCGAAAATGACCGAAAGCAAATTACCAAATCCTTTTGTTTCCCTTGATAAAAAAGCATAAAAATCGGAATAAAAAGAGTACCATGCATCCTCTTAAAAATAAGCATGGATGACCAAAATTGCACTATTTATAGAAATCCATTCCATTTCCTCAAAGGCATACTCGGTTTCCCTTCCAATATAGACCTTTGACAAGCGGCTTTAGCAGCATGAATGAGACACGATTCTTGTCGCAAGACTGTATACACTGAAGAGCTGCAAATCCGTTGCCGAATGCGATGCATGTAGACAGATCGATGGAGAGGAAAATGGTGGTGGGTAGGAAGGAGTTCGCTTTGGCTGTTGCACTCCTCCCAGCTTTGTAATGCTCGGATCGACATAAAAGCCTCATCTCCATAGGCCTAGCCAATCCATAGGCCGCTGGCTGGTGGACGTGTTTGGGTCTCGTCTCCATTTGTCTCTCGTTCGCTGCAGCGTGTTGGAGGAACGGATTTTTCGAGCCTCATTCGCGGGCATTAGGTCCACCAATCCAACTGGCTCGGAATATTACGTCGTGTTGGCAGGCTCGTTCACCTTACCCTCTGTAAATATTGCCACGTTGCAAAGGTCCCCCCTATCCTCCGATGCCCAGGAACTGACCATCGTTTCCACGACTGCTAGTCGGGTTTAGGTGACATTTTCGTCGGTTTATCCCCCATCCAACACACCAAAATTGAGTGTCACAGAGAACTCTACAATTTCATGAACACCATGGATTACCCCTACCTGAACCAGACGGGCTTCGACAGCAGCTGCGCCCTTTCGGGTATGGACCCTGCATCGCTGTCCAACTGCAACCTGCAGTGTTCCTACGGGGATTTGTCATCCTGCGGTCAAATGTCGCAAGCTTACCGTTACACGTCGTCTGTTAGACCGTTCGGTACGACTAATCCGTCGGCCATGCAGGCCAGCAACTGTGCCGTCATGTCCAGGCCCAGAGAACACCATCCGCAATCGGCCGTGTTTCCGTCGGGAATGAATTTACAGAGTGAGTATGTCTATGTATGTGTGTGTGTGTGCGTCTTGATTATCTTATTAATTTCTATATCGCACTTTCCAATAACTAATATAGTTACGGGCGGGGATAATTAAATTTTGCGAAGAAGAAACGCCATGATCATTATTTCATCTTGCCACCCTGATTCGATTAGCATGGAGCCGGGCAAAAACGGCGCATTGCAAGCCGATATATATTTCTTAGTCACCCGAGTGTAATTCGATAGATGTTGTAAAAGGAGCATCTGTTCAGTTTTACACTTAATAACATTTAAAACGGCCGCTTTTCTTCCAGATAAATCTTTGAAATTATTAAATAAAACGAGTCGATACCACCACCACCAACAACAATGACTCTACATTCAGAGGGTCTTATGGTTACACTCGTTAATTCGATTTAGAAATGGGTTGTTACATTTCTAAGAGTGTTGCAAGATTTACACATTCCATCTTTGACATTACATTGCTCCCTACTTTAAACATGTTAATGACGCACGTTTCAAATTAATACAATGCCATGACACATCGGAATTTCGAAGAAATACTCGATTCATACCTAGAAGGAGTTGATTATGTCTCCATGGCATCCATCTCACAAGGACACTTGTCA
>JAUJYV010001160.1:0-21012 GCA_033995625.1 Ophyiulus pilosus
TAACTCTTTGCCATATTGGTGCACGTGTACTAAACGCCCATAGAAATTCTACACAAAACGTAGCACAATTTTGCCATAATTATGATCATCGATTTTTATAACTTCGAGTTCGCCTTTCCAGCCTCGAAAACACGCAATTAATATTTAAAAAGAATAATTAAATGACCAGAAATTCGACTATATTCACCCACCAGTTCAGTGTACATTTCACGACCTTGGTTACGTAGCGCGTAGAGTCCCTTTTTCGGCAAACAACCTCGATATTTTATACGCGAAATTCTGAACAATGTCAGGCAAAACCACTGGCGATCACCTCTAAATTATTAATTGTATACATTTTCAGCAATGTCCAATTTAAAATCCAAAAAACTGGACAGATGTAAAAACTGAACTGAACAGAGATAGATAGATATTTTACTCCTTTCGAACAGAGGGCCACATATTAGGCCAATGAGCACCAAGTGCCATTCTGCTCATAGCAGATGGCGCTGCTATCACAAACCGCAAAACGAAAGGGGACATGCATGAACGTCGTCATGAATAAAATTTAGATACAGCTTGGGTCCTAAATGGGTCTAAAAATATTCTGTGCCATTGGGGTCACAAAGAGGGCCCCACACAACTGCTGCATAGGCTATCATTTAATTACTGTGATGTACTACGAAATAGGTTTTTTTAAATGTTAAATTACTTACCTTTACGAAACACGTTGACACTGCATAAATGAGGAGACTAATGAACATGATCACGCCAACGCCCAACAGTGCATAATTGATCGCATTGGCCAGCATTAACGGCCTCACAAGTTGGCTTTTGAATTTTTCTGCCGAAGGCTCGTTTATAGTTGCTCCCTGAAAATCACATTAACTTTGAATAAAGGGCATATAAGGTGCCACAAAAACAATAAAAGCCGTACAACTTACTTCGTACACCCAAAGCAGAGGTAAAATTAGAGTAGGCAGTTTGCCAAAGCCCCTGCGAAATCGACAATACAAGATTTATCGTACGAAATTTAAACGATGAGGATGTTCGATTTTGTTGAAATACGTGTCCACTTACGTAATTCCAGGTACAGGTTTCATGTCGGCATTCATTTGCAAACGTTTAGCAGCGTTCATCACAATGCCAGTCATCTACAACACAAAGTTTGTGCAAAATTGATTATTGTATAATTTAAATATTCGTCTAAAAGCTCGTTGGAACAAATTTCGGTATTTTACCTGTTCCACGTCAATGTAGGTGTCATGTAATAACGGATCGGGATTTAATCCTTCCACCGCATGTCGATACACTGGATCCGCGAGATAGAAGTGCGGCAAGGACACCACAAGCGGAGCACCTAATAATCGAAGACAGTTTCGTTAACACCTGCCCTTGATTAGCTTATTTTGTTAAACAGATTCAATCGGATAATAGTCTAGGTTACCTTTCTTGCAAAGAGTGATATTCAGTGCCCCATCAGGCATGCAAACGCTATCGTTTCCTTCCCGGTAGCAATAGCACCTGTTATCCGGATTATCGTACCCAGACTGCAGCAATTCTTTTGAAACTTTAAACCGGAACAACTTGATTCCTTCAACCATTACTTCTTCAGAATATGCCAGGTACAGTGATCTAAATTTTTTTTTTTTTTTAAATAGTGCAACTGATGTACTTCACGCAGAATAAAGGGCATGATAAAATTCCAACAAGTACAGACCTGCAGAGATCAGCAATAAACATTTGCAAGATGCCCCCTCTAGGTACAAAAGGTGGGTATTGGCTTCCATCTAGTAAGTTTAAAAATTGCCCAATAATGTGTATTAAATGACGTTACTTACATATTTCTGGAATTAAATCGAGTATTTAACAATTATTTACCTGTTCCATTTATCATGCTGCAGTATTCTCCTTCCCAATAAGGCAAAGAACTAAAAAAAAAAAATGAAAAATCCTCGGTTACGACACTTCCAAATAACGTTCTGTTAAAAACTAACGGTAACATTCAAACTCACGTCATATTGTTCCAGGAAACTATTTCGGAAAACGAAGAAATGGCATCGTTCCCTCTAAAGATGTCGTACAAGCCATCTGACGTTGCGTTCGTCTAGAGCGGTATAAAAGTAATCCATTATCACCCGCACCGAGTTCGTATATCGGATTCTAGATACGGAACCCAACTTACGCCATACAAAAATCCAAAAGTATCATTTGGAAGAATCTGTCGTTTCTCTTGCTTAGCTAAGAATGCCATAAAGTCGTCCTTGTACCCCTGGAACATCATCTCGTTGACGGTCTTGGTGACGAACGGCTTTGCTTTATATGTCTGCATCAACATATTCAGCATAAATTTTTTCATGCCCGTCATCGTTGATGCCACTTTTGCAAGTGCCTGTAAAGTATGGAACAAAATCACATAAGTACGGAATAATCAGGGTTCTCCTGTACCGAATTTTAAAAAACGGGACTACTTTCTTACCATAAGAGGCAAATTTGGCATTGTGATGTTCTCATCGAGTGACCCGTTTGTAAGGTCCGGGTTGAAGATGTACGTCTTACGTTGCCGGAATCGCACCGTATCTGCATCATCGTCAAATGCCACCTCAAACTTTTCCCTCGATTGCCTATAACAAAATTAAAGTAACGGCGTCAATGATTAACAATTATTCCTAGTACAATTTGGTAGCATCACAAATTTCAGTTTCTAAACAGATAAAATACTCACGAAAATCCATAAGGTCCCATCTCTTTGAGAATAGGCTTCCCCCCTAGGAGTACTTCTTCAGGATTCGTTATGTTAAATAAATTCACTTGAAAATTGACTGGCAATGGGGATTTTGACCAAGCTTTGTAAGATTCAGATCCATTATTTAAGGCTAATTTCTGTAAAGATAAAAGAAGAAAAAAAAATGTTACATTTGTTCTATTGCTGTAGAATAAAACGTTTATAACATAATTCTACAGCTTCTTATTTCTATTAACAATATGGAAAAAGCCCAATTCAGCAACCAAAGAAGGCCATATTAAACTGTCATACTAAAGGCTTATACGCCACTAGGGGATGCTGATCCGAATTAAACAAAACCACGAAAAAAAGTCACGTGATACATACAAAGGTATACTCTAATCGCAATTTTATTTGTACATTGATATATAAACTTTCGTTCTTTGTAATTCTGTTGTGAAATGTCTGATAATGTTATTCAGTATTCCTGTAGGTGCCATTAAGTATCTTTGTTCACTAATCTATCACCCATGCACTAACACCATATTAAACACGTTTACAAAGCATTCCTGTAAGCAAATACTGTCACAAGTTTGTCATATTTGAAAATGTTTGGCAAATGGCCCAAGGGTTAGCAAACGAATGCTTGCATTCGATATTGCAAGTTTCCAACAACTATCTGAGTACAGAGTACATAATATATTAACGATATCAGTATTTGCACAATACAAATATGTTGTGCTTTTAACTCTGGTGACAAAAGAAATTCTTGATCATTGGTAAACACACGATAAGTAAATTCGTGGAAGCCGAAAATCACGAAACCTTCTTCAGCAAATTCATGACATGGCTTTCCTGTTATGTAAGAGTACTTAGTAAAAAATGTAATAATGGAGAAAGCAGATAATACTATAAATCCGCATATTTTTAACATAATGGAAACAGGCGTGACTGAAATCTTATCTACATTTTATGTATGAACATTTTATCAATTAAAATATCACGCAACAGTCTTGCAATGTCAGTAATTAATCATTACCTACATATTACGCAATTAAGACATGAATAATGATTTCGAATGTTCTAAAAAAAAAGGTTGCCATTTTGAAACGTGCCCAAAAAGAATTTTCAAAATGGCTGTCAAGTCATATATTCTATTATGAATTATTTAACAACATTTACCTTTGCATACGCTTAATATTGACACGTAAGGAATATTTTTATTAACATTTCAACTTTTCCCATGGCTTCATCCGACATTTTGGACTTTATAGTTCACCATAGGCTACACCAAATTATTAATGAGGGCAATGGCAGTAATCCATTCAAAGTCATGTCATGATTAGAATGACATTCCTATTATCTTGGCATCAAATTGGAGTAAACGAGATTAAAGTTTAAAGGCAAAGGAAGTGAGCTTTGAAATACAGCCAATTCGGTATTGTCAGTAAAATGAATTTAAAATCATCTCAACAAAGTTCTTAACTTTGAACTTTAACATTGCAAAAGTGGTTTGACTCGCTGCTTTCCTATATTTTTGACAACTAACTTAGTGAACTCACTGTATCAGTATTTGCTCAAAATTTGCGTTAATGTAAATTTGTCTTGAAAAATGGATAAAACGCTATCAGCTATCTTACATAAAAATGCAAATATTGTATATCACCCGAGAAAGGGTCATGTAAGTTTGACTTGATCACATTTTACTGGAAAAATGTCTTGTAGATAAGTATGTTCTCACAATCCAGAGAAAAGCACAAGAAAGTTCAATGGTAGCCGATTAAGTTTATCATAAAACAATTAAACAAATATCTGAAGTTGACATTTCCCTCGGGTTTCAATTTGTTGTCTCTAAGAACAGGGGGTGGATAAAAGAACAATGGTCTAAAAACCGATTGTTTGTTTTACGATCTGTTAACGTCATGCATAGTATTTCCTAGAAAATTCTGTATAGAATCAATCACTAATATTGACAAGTTATAAACAATTTGACTACAAACTCAAGTTCAAAGTAACTAACTAGTGAAATATTTTGTTTGACCAACACTTTGTTTGCAATGTTAATTCTAGGCCTTGACAAGTTACATAAGCTGGTGTACTTAGAAAATTGGAGGTTAGCTTTTGGACATTGATAATCCACTTCGTTAATTGCTATCTGCTGATAAGTGCGATCAATCTGATTGGAGATTGAGACCATTCTAAAACTAGTAATCGATAGTATTATTTTAGTTTTCATCAACTGATCTTATAGACATGGAAGGAAGACATGACCTGAAATTCGATGCAAAAGGTCAGCTAAATACAGTAAAATAATGTGTAAAACGCCTGATGTTACTTGTGTGCTACCAACAGTTTGTATTTCATAAAATGTGCAAATTCATTATTTTAACATAAAGCAGGTCTGCAGAAAACGTCTATATCATATTTGTCAAATTTCAGGTATAAAACTAGTTCATATAAACATTCAATTCTTAATCACCCTACTCTTCATGTCCATGTTTTCATTGTTTCAAGTTTGATCACATTCTCGCATGCATACATTCATTGTTCGTGACAGTACCCAAATTCTTATCAAGAAAGTTTTATGAAATTTTTAAGAAATGGGTTACAATGCTTGAAGAACAACTTCATAATCATGTCAATGTGGACAACATTTGTAACTGAAAATCATTAAGCAGTCCATCCACTTTTCATACTAAAAACATGTATTTGTGTCAATGTGTTAAGTTTGGATTTGTGTAAGCCACTGAAATGTAGACCAGCTACCATACTAAAATCGTAATTTCGGTTACAAAAATGTCTTGATCTATTAACACTATTAACACTATTGTTCCACTATTAACACAATACAATGTATCTTGGTGTTATGTAAACAACACATCAGAAGAAACATGTGCTTGGCTTTGAAACAAGCAAACTTCTCCCTTGATCAGAGGTCTTGCTGCAAGATTGTCATCCTTGGTCCAATCCTCTGGCACGTTATGAAAGTTAACCAATTCAAGGCTTCATCAGCACATTGCTTAGCAGATATTCTGACCTTTACCCAACCTTATTTTTACATTTTGCACAACCTTCATGCCTAACTTAGAACCGTTGTTCAAGGCTCTGATGAAAAAAGTATGCTTTACAATTTTCTGATTGTTTATCGGGACATGTCGATTGATGTCATTGGCAAAGCAGGTAAAGACGCGTGTCCCAAATTTAACCGTTTTATGGGTGCCTTGCCAGCATCTTGCAGCAATGGGATTGACAAGTAGCCAGGTCTGATGTTATTCGGGTTCTCGTACGTGTGCGTTTTTGGTGGTGCGTTGGCGTCTGTTGGTAAACCATAGTGCTAAAAGTGACAAAACTGACTACTGTCAACATGTATCGATGCCAAAAATATGAGAATTAACGTCATGAGTCTGGTGGTAAACCCAAAGTTGGTCGTTTGGCAAGTCCAAAACGTCATTTCCGTGTTCTTTAAATGACGTCAGAACCCGGCCCACTGGCATACCTATCATCCCAAGATCACCTCTGCAAATTGTCAGACGTTCAAAAATGTGATGTTCGTGGTTCTTGTTCGCTCAATTTGGCACGTTGGCACACACCCTTCCATGCACACACAAGGTTAAACCGTAGTCCAAATATGCATACGACATGGTTTAGCATATCCCTTGTTTTTCACCTCCATCATTTGCAACATTTACAAGGTTAGTACTTTATTTAGCCCCCTTGTGACAGTGACCCAGATTTTGTTATGCAATAGCATGGAACATTTTTGTTTGTTTTTGGCAAGTCCCAAATGTCACATACGATAAACAAGTTTTTCTTGCAATGCATCTAAACCACGGCCGCCATCTTGAATTAACCCTTTCTTCAAGACTGGATGTCATGAAATTAAAAGGTGATAAGCATAGCTTTCAAGAACCAGATTAAATTTGTAAATCTATATAGATCTAAATACCATTGATTATTTTTAGCTGTTCACTGTCGAACAAATTATCGTATTTTTTTCGTCAGAAACTTCAAGTATCAAATCGGCTATACTTTGCTATCAAAGTCAAACAAGTGTTACATTACATCGATAAAATTCACATCAATCCATGACGTATTAAGGAAATAACATGGCAACGAGGCCAAGGGCGTTGATGCAGTTAGCCAATGCATAAGTATCCTGAAAGCATCACTATACACACTAGGTGACAGATGTCAGTCAAGCTTACTTAAATGAACTAGATGTCAGGTGTGCTTTTCTATTATACCATTTTTACCATGGCTTTGACTTGTCATTTTAATGAATCACTGTCAAAGCAAATGTATTTATTGAGGAACAATTGACACATGTGCGCCACTATAAAAAAATGTTAACCTGTCAGCTGTTAAAACAGCTCATCAATAGCAAAATTAAATTATGTTTATTGAGACAATAAAGTTTTACCGAATTGTATAATGTCATACGTCAGACTCAAAAGTGCAAAGACTAGTAGACGAGCTCATGGAATAACCATACTTATGACAAGCTTTGAGATTCTACGGTTACATCGTGGAAAAAATCATGATATCTCATGACATCTTTATTGACATGCAGATAACAAGAAACAGCTAATAATTCGGGGCTAATAAGTAACTTTAAATATCGTTTAGCAAACAATATGATCCAGATAATGTCATGGCGGTATTCTTTATGAGTTTATAACTGCACATCTAAATATGGGCCAAATCGACATCTAGACTTTGATTTTCTAAGAGTCATCTTTTGAGTAATGGGACAAGTCAAATACCCAAAATTAAGGCCATGAGAATGTCGCTCATCGCAATAAAATGCAAGTGCCAAGAAAAATGTGATCTCTAATCAAGTAGCTCAGACCTTGATGATTTAAGTGGCCTGTCATAGTCCTCTTAAACAGCTAGGCAGAAGTGTTCGATATCATGATAACCTCTTCATCTTAGCCTTGGGAAGGTTATCTTTCAACAGTAAATTTGTCTTATTTGATTCCCACAAAGACAATTATATGAATTAAACTTCTGACATTTTCAACATGGGTGTTATTTTTCTGCAAATGGAAAAGTCCCAAAATGACTTTACAAAAAAAAAAAAAAATATGGTTTAGCAACCAGAAAAATCTAGTAATCCGAATTTATGATTGGTAATTTTATAAAAGTTTAGACTACTATATGCATGTTACAAACTTTTCGATGTAATCATCAGTATCTCATGTGTATTTTTGCAGCATGTCAAAGGTTAATCAATGGCTTCGTGTTATTAACTTTGCACCGCAGCCCACCAAATCCAATAACAAGTGAATTAATTTGTTTATTGCACAGCAAGTTCACCCATATCTTTTCAGGTCAAAGATGCCAGCAGTCACATGTCTATAATTGCGTTTCTGAGATTCAGCCATACAACTAAAACACCCCATTGTTCACATTGTCATTAATGGCATGTGTATAAATTACTGTATTTGCAGTTTCGAAATCTTTGAGCTCACTTGCCAAGTGAAAGCATGAAAAGGATTATTATTAAACCAACACGTTCACTAAAATTATAGTTTAAGACACTTTAGTACGAGTACACTGTACACCAAAAGTAGATAACAAAAATTGTCACATGATCAGTTTCCTGATCACGGTGGCAGCTTCCTGATATTTTTATTTAAAAAAATAAGTATGTCATATTGTTTTAAAAAAAAATTATATTTGGGCGAGTGCAATGCCTTCTTCAGACATGCCCCAATGTGGACAATTCGACTTTCTAGTGAATTTGTCGAATATGTCGGAAAAATTGACATGGACAGGTAAAGGACTTAGTTTTAATGCACAGTGACGTTGTGACAAAAATCCATAATAATTAAACTCAAAATCCAAGGATAACTATCAAGCACTTTACAAATGTTCTTCAGCTTGTAAACAAAATACAAATCTGATCATAAACTGAAAATATAAATTTGGAATCCATTCTCAAACGCACACAAGTTTAACCTTATTTTCAAAATCTTGGACATTTCGGATTTACTATAGCAGCCTTATGCATTGCAAAATTTTGGAGACCCTGAATTATTCAACTTGTAATAAAGGCCATACCAAACTGACACTATTTAAATATTAGGTGACGAGCTTAATGTATAGGAAACAACCATTCTTTGTCTTACATGACGTTTTGGCCTTCTTCAGATGCCTATCTTTTCACCAACATAAACATTATGATAATTTACAAAATGAAGGCACAATGGTGTACAGCAGCTAAATTGTATTACTAAACACCAATGAACAATGGTGGAAAAGATGAGTATCGAATGATGAGGCATCTGAAGAAGGCGTTGTATGCACCGAGAAGTCATGCAAAACAAAAAGATTCTTTGTTTCTTATAATAAGCTCGTCACCTATTGCCAGAATTTCAACCACTTGAAGATTGAAACTATACATTTTTTTCGAGACTTCAAATCCATAACAATAAAACTCAATGTTGACATTTCTAATTTACCATTCCATTGATTACATCAACCTTATATTTTGTAAAATTCGTGAGACCCTGAATTATTTAACTTGTAATAAAGGCCATACCAAACTGACACTATTTAAATATTAGATGACGATCTTAATGTATAGGAAACAATCATTCTTTGTCTTACATGACGTTTAGGCCTTCTTCAGATACCTCATCTTTTCACCAACATATACATTATGGTAATTTACAAAATGGTGGCACAATGGTGTACAGCAGCTAAATTGTATTACCAAACACCAATGAACAATGGTGGAAAAGATGAGTATCGAATGATGAGGCATCTGAAGAAGGCGTTGTATGCACCGAGAAGTCATGCAAAACAAAAAGATTCTTTGTTTCTTATAATAAGCTCGTCACCTATTGCCAGAATTTCAACCACTTGAAGATTGAAACTAGAAATTTATTCGAGACTTTAAATCCATAATAATAAAACTCAAATTCGGAGGAAAACAATCAAGCTTGCAAGCATACTTTTACACCTGTTGTTCAGGTTGTCAAGAAAATAAAAATCTTATCAAAAACTGAAAATTAATTTGGGTATCCACTCACAAACACATACACGTTTAACCTTATTTCCAAAATGTTGACATTTCTAATTTACCATCTCATTGATTACCTCAGCCTTATATTTTGGAAAATTCGTGAGACCCTAAATTATTCGACTTGTAATACAATTCTGTAATGTAACTTTTGGTGAACAGACATGACGTCAATACTATCCAAAATCCCTTTTCGTAAACAAGTCCAACCAAAACGTCAATTGTCAAGCTAGTTTCGTCAATTCCTGATTTGTATGTAACGTTATCGCCATAATCTCAAGTAAACACGATTATTCTTAGAGTTAATTACATGTATATTCAAAGTGACATAATCAAGGTAAATTCAATTTCCTAGACATTTCCCACGCTACAACCCAACACCTATAATTAATCATCTCCAAGGCCATTATACGATACTGTATTAAAGATCACGCCATTGATTGATTGACATCTTTCTAGTATTTGGAGAAAAATTATACAACAGAAGTTTTCAAACGACAAGTTATGATTACAGACTATTATAAGACGACCGTGTTTTTCACATTTTGAAACAAAAACTAGAATAATTTTTGAGCTATGAATAGCATTATACAACAGCTATGAGGCACCGGTAAGGTTCCTCGTCAGAACGCAAGAGAAAGCACTTAGAAAGAGGTCCTTGGTGTCATAATCCTCCAAATTTTATTCTGTTATGGTTGGTTGGTTGAAGTTTAGAGGGCCTAGACAATGTCGTGGATATATCCCCATTATCCAGTATAATCACAAGTCAAAGGAAAGAGGAAGTAGAAGAATAATTATAGGAAGGAGCACGGTCGTGGCCGATTTTTAAAGGAACTATCCCGGCATTTGCCTGGAAACAACTGTGGAAAACCATGAAACCAACAAGTCAAAGTCACAAAAGCTAAAAATTGAATAATCTTGTACATTGTTAACACATTACGCATTTTACAGATGAACTGTGTTGTAAAATGTATTTATGTTGTGTTACAAAATCCATGCTGTCCTCCTTCTTCAGGTCACACCATGTCTTTCAAGTGACGTTGCCAGACGTCATCTACATCATTAAGTTAAACAAGCTTTACTCATCAGGTTATTCAAGTGTGAAAAGATTCCATATGACACAACTTTATAATGAACACAATAAATAATAAGAAATTTATCGTTTGTTCCGGAATTACTAAAGTAGAATCATAAATAACCAATCATGAACCCATGTTATTCAAACGTTTTAGTATGAATGAATAGTTTAACTCGTATGTATCCTGGAAACTTGCGCACAAGAAACTTTTAGATGCCCTTCCGAATATAAATGTCCTGATTATGTGTAGTCTTGAGCAAGGAAAAATGCCATGCCACCAGAACTCCTACGATTTTGTAACGTCAATGAACTCCATGCAGTAGTACAATGTGAAATCAGTTACAGAATGTCACTAGGACTAATGTATATCAAAGTGATCAAATATTTTTTTGGAAATAAATCTAACAAACATCCTTATCTAGATAAGTAAAAAGTTATTCGATAGTCAATCGCATTTACTGTATGCACATTCTAAGAAACGTGATGTCGTAAACTTAAATGTAGCAATGCAGAAACCTTGGAACGTGGGAAATTCAAACATAATAAGTCAGATTTTGTTATAACTTGATAACGTTACAAACACACAACGGTCATCTGAAGGCAGAGGTGAAATCAACATGGAAATTTGTAGTTGCAAAATCATCTGCATGAAGTTTACATTGAGCAAATTCGACGTTATCAGATATTTTTTTTTTTTTTTTGAAAAACACTTTGAGATATTCATGTTTACAGAATAAGACATCTCAGACATCAGCATAAGCAAATTTGGCAAAACAAATTGTAAATTTATCGATACCATAAAATGCAAACCGAATAAACATCTTTGTTTGCTGTTTGCTGTCTGTGTGGTCGTCCTCGTACTGTATTAAATTAGCAAAATATAACAGCAAAAATAAAACCTTTTAGCCATGGACGTTGGAAGAAAAAGTTCATCAACAAGCTGATATAAACTGTTTAGGTCAGCAAATGAAATTTAATATATAAAATTAAATTATGAAAACAAGTTAATTTGAACATTTTTTTAAGATCAACAAAACATCTATTAGTGGAAACGCTGATAAAATGGAAAATCCCTGATTTGACTGAGAATGATTTGTGTTAACCAATAACTAGCTACAGTGCTTGTGAAAGAATACTTAATATTTTTGTTAATTTTTTTCTGATTATTTCATGACAATTCCAGGTTTATTATAATACTTCTTATAAATAAACATTTACATATAAGAAGCTGCGAACTTTGTTAGCAACGCAGTCACTTGCACAATAAGCATTAATTAATGAATATTACGTCTTATTATATATTGCAAATATATATCATAATTAACTTGTCAGACACTGTCCTCCAAACTCATCGCCATTGGCCCATTTTTGGAAAATCGTAAACGTGAATCCACATCTATCAAACCGCATAACAAATTCCTTTATAAGAAAACCATATCAAGAGATGCTATTTCGTACTCCCAATTCACAAATCACAGTCAGAAAATTAGCCATGTTGGACCAGAATGCCAGCATGTAATGATAAACTCTGTATGGAGAGATCTTTGCCCTTACAAGACATTATAATGAACATTGTCCAACTTGATTTAAGCGTTTAATTTAACGACATTTACTGTTAAAAAGCTGCGACAGTTAGTCCAGCCTAGTTCAATAACAAATTACTACTTGAATCTGCTGCCAAATTGCTTAATGACAAAGGTTCTTGGGGTCATATTCGCGTTCGCTTCTCTCAGGGTTGTCTAGTATTAATTCAACTACACCACTATTTAAAAAAAGCAGCGCTACTATTTAACAAAGTCGTTAACTGCCATGTACAAGACATTGTGCAACACCAAGTGTACAACTAACTAAACACGAAACCCTGATATCGTACGATAGGAGGGCATAAAACTCGTGGTCCACGTACAATTTCAGAAACGACAGTGATTTATTCTGTTGACAGCAAAGGGTGAAAATCAGAACTTGACCATTGCAAAGTTTTCTCATTTATTGGACTGCTAAAGCCACTGATGATGGATGACGCCTTACTAACTCATCAAAAACCGTCACAAAACAACCTGATTGAAAATTCGGAATTAAACCATATGTATATTGATAATAAACATCGATATGACACTAAAGTACAAGAGTGATAGCACAGCCTTGACACCAATCATTCCAGAATTAACATTGCAGTCAGGATAAGCATATTTTATGAATTTGTGAGGGGTTTTACGAAAATTGTTACAAGTTTACTCCATAGCGAGATACACCCTGTAAATATTGCCCGAGGCTCTTGGTCCACATGTGGCGTGACTGAAATTTAATTTTAATTGTGTAATGAGTCCGCAGCTATTAACTGTGTTTTTATGGTACAGACCTGCCATTCTATATCATTTGAAATGCAGTTTTTGCCAATCTAGGGTTGACTATAGACTATTATTATAAAACCAAACACTTAAATCTGCTTGCTCATGTTAAATCACGCCACAGACGTGTAACGTTCCCATGATTAGTTGGACAATGAAAATTCCATTATCCTACAATCCTAGATATTTGCCAAAGACATAATTGACCCTGATTCGAACGTGCCATATTAATTATGACTAGAATAGCCATTTTAAGATTTGAATATGTGTAATTTAGCCCATGAACATATCGGCAAAGTATACTTAATCAACTTGCCCAAACAATAAGTGTATTCACATAGATGGCCTTAGTGTCTCCTGAACATCACATTATCATATTAGAAGTTACCTCTATTGTTTGTATAGCTATTGCTCATGGACATTAAAAGTAAAAGCCAATCCTGGGAATTTTTTTTTGTGAATTTCTAAATATAGTTTATCACAAAAAAATGGGTGTTCCAATGTCAGAATTGATTAAAATTAAACAGTGGTAAAGTGTCCTACTAGAATGCTTAATGTGGTGGAACCGAATGCTTGGGTTGTTTGGCAGTTTAATCCTTATTTGGCACCTCCGTCCTTGGTTGGGTTTATCCCCAAGACCTTCACTTGACCGTATAATAAATAAAGTTAAACTGCTAACCAATATTTACTCGTTAGAATGTAATTTAGGAAAAACAACGTCAAAAGTTGGCCTTGTGAATATTTGTTTCTTCCATTATCCGAAAAAGACATACCAACAACAAAATCATCCCTAAATATGTATTTAAAATGCCTGGAAACAGCTCATTTTTACGAGCAGTAAAACCCTAGCTTCACTAACTGCATCAAGTCTTGTTTGATGTAATAAAACCAGTTTCCATCATCAAGTGGTTATATAAATATCACAATAATGAACAAGAAATGATTAATATAGGAACATAAACTTCACTGTAATTGACCACGACTTAAAATATGGAAATGAAAGGAGAAGAAACGTATCTCAGTTGGGCCAATTGAATTTTTTGAAAACCAATTCCTCTAAAACGTTCGGCTACTCGAATTATAGCAACTCGAATAATGGTATCAAGCTGCCCTATGAAGGGACCTTGTTGTATTACCTTCCAGATTATAGTTGTTGTTGTTGGTTGGGGTTTAAGGGCCCAAATGCGATTAAGGCTAAAAAGGGCCCAACCGGTCAGATTATAGTGGTGCCATGATGAATACGAGGAATACGATAGGACATGTTAGATAAGTTTTACAGGGGAGTGCACAGTATATACATACGAATTGTAGGCCCAAATTTGCAAGATGTTGGTTAATTTATAATATAGAATTAAAGTGTACAAAATTCCCACAGAATTGATGCTAGAAAAAACAGATTTTGATAGCAGTTATTACTCAAGACTTCATGCTAATGTGCGTGTTTACGTACATTAGATTATGTCCAAATCGGTAGTATTTGAAAATTCATTCTGATTTGACCATGACCAAAGCAAATTTATTATTACAAGAGTAATTACTCAAAACTCAAAATTTCTTAACAAGTTAACAAGTTTGCATTTCGACTAATGTAATTGCATGCAAGGTCGAACTAACATATTCTTACCTGCCACAATTTATGTTCTCAAAGCAGTTTGTTTCTCACAACCTTATCCAAATTGTATGACCTAGAATCAATGCTAGCATGCTAATTTAACATTTCAATACGGTAATCAGATATTATATGTATAATATACATATGAGGTGTGCTAATTTAGCTAATTAGAAATTTTGAAAACATTAATTTAAAACATTGGAACCATTTTTGTTTTTTGCTAATACAAAAATATTGGCTATTAAGATCACATATTACACAGTTCATGAAACACGTTTTCCCCTATATAGGACCCATCTGTGCCATGTGCTAAATTATTTAGTTTTGCCAATGACATCAATATGTCCCCACATGCAGGTGAAAGTGCTTCAAGAATACAATAAAACCATACTTTTGTTTCGCTTTCACCTGGTTTTTTTATCTGGACTAGGGTGGCAATTTAAATGGAACTAAAGAGGTTGTCGCCGACAAGTTGCAACTAGGTCACTTGGGAAATGTAACAGAGTTGCCGGGTCATCGTTGTACATTCTAACCGTTGATCAGTACCTATACACTCGAGCGACATTTTCAAAGTGGGGCACTTGAACGAGAACAGCATCTGTGAGTAGAGTGACTTACGCAGCACATGGGAATTTTAAAGATTCCAGAAAAAAATATTTCAAAAACTAACATGGTGTGGATTTATCTATTAAGGCATCTTCGCCAATTAGTGATTGTGTCCCAGTTAGCCAAATAATTTAATGATTTCCATTCTTCGAGTAGTTGTCTATTATCATAACATTGTGAGACTTAAGGAAACAATTTCTAACCAGGAAGCCTCCTTAAAACAAGGGCAGGAACTGTCAGCAAAAGCAAGACATGCCACTAAAGGATGTGGATAAATATTGTGCTGAAGTTAATATCAAAAAACAAGTTGCTTCCTCCTGAAGTCTTTGCCTAGTACAGACCCGAGCACACGAAACAGAAACACGGTTTCTGCAAACCATTTTGTCGAAACATGGTTTCATAAACATATTTTGACAAATATGTTTATGATCTTTCGATACAAACCTATCACAATAGTGTCCACGTCAACAACAACAAAAAAACATTTCGAACCTGAGAAAATGTTTGCTGTTCATGTCGTATATACTATTGTCAAAATCGTCATCTGCTCTAGAAAAGCACGTGGGGCCAATTGGGTCAATGTTCAGCCTCAGGGTATACAGGTCTTGGTAGAACGCCAAGAACAACAAACATGTTTTTCTTTGATAAGCTCCTTTGGTAAGAAAACTGGTGAGCAAACTTTTATCGTAAACCCAGTTTCTGTTTCTTGTTTGCTCTGGTCTGTACTAAGCATCACAAGCAGAACAAACAGTTGTTTTAGGAGTGGAAGAATATAAAGTTTGACGACAAACTTTGTCATGAAATCATACACAAAACGTCGTGCACAAAATCCGTGTTGTAATATTCACTGAACTCCCATAGCGGAAATAATTATGTCTAGTTTACTAAACATTCTCCAAAAGTTAATGATAGATGGCATGAGATAATTTCTGGTGAATTGGTACCTTCCCATGAAGCTGAATATACAGAGCTGAAGATCATTGTTCGTGCATGAGCCACAGTCATGAGATTTTACATCAGTTGTCGAAAACAATTATTTTTATTTAAAAGTGAAAGCATTACTCACAAACTTATGTGAGCGTGAGTCAAAATGATCATGAATGATATAACGTTATGCAAACCTATCATATTTTCTTTAGAAAACAATTTTTCTGACGTGCAAACGGTGAGGGTTTGGCTCGTTTATTATACCATAATTACACAACAATAGTTCAATAGCATCACATTGTAATGAATAAAATTGCTAATTGCTAGGATTATTCAACTTATGGATTATGATAACATGTCTCACATTCCAACCTCTATTGTTAAATGTTTTTAAGTGCTACCAGTCGGTATCAATAAACACTGAATTGGGTTAAATAATTTTCCGCTAAAATGCATAAAAAATTTCGTGTAGCATATAAAAAATTCAGTGATACAGAGGCATTATTTTGAATTGTACCTTTGAGTCTTTGACAGAAAACTATTTGAAGTTTTGCCAAGAGATTTTCCTGAACTACAAGACTAAACAAATCTAAAAACTAACCGAGTTTTTTTTTTAAACTCATTAAGATGTTAGTGTTTTTCAAAACATGGCTTGTTAACTGTTATTTTTACTGCACCGAAGTTATCTAAAGTTGACCTAGCATATCAGATGATTACTTAAAAATGCTTCCAAATCTTTGTTATAAATTGACAAAATCTGTTATAATAATTAGGAAACGATTCTTCAACCAGGAATTGACAATATCAGAATTGCAATTATGGCAAAGGAAATGAAACCCAAATTTAGTACATCTTTCAATAATGTGGCCTCGTGACTTTAAAATAATTCCGTGCTCTGTGTTTTACCCCCAACTAAAGATAGCAAATTTCTTTTTGCAGTGAAGAGAGTGAGTAAAGTAGGTCGACTTTCAACATTACTTTGAACACTACTTCTTGATTGAAATTGAAATTCAACGAGGTTAAAGAAGAGGTGCATGAGTATCTATCTATAACATACAATTCATCCATTTTATCGATTAATATTAAATCCGTTTAATTAGTTCATAGTTTTCAATTAACTCCCCAACATTAAGTGGGTACTCGACAACAGCCTTGAAAATGCCAACTTTGATTCAAAAAAATCATCCCATTATCTTTTATATTTCAATAAGAAACTAAATTTTAGTCATTAATCAATCACAACATTCAATGCCAAAAAAGTATATGGAAAAAAAATAAGATTGTGTCACTAAATCGCTGCCAAAAGGCAATCGTTTCAAGTTCAGGGAGATTATTACAAATTTATTAACAAGAATCGAGGTCTCCATTTCACCTTCAGGAAAAATGACTATGCAAGATGAACATTTTGGGAAATGGTACAACTTGAGTAAGAACACTTATTCAATTTATCTCTTAATATTTTGGAAAGTCATCACACGACTAGCTTGTAAAGTTCATAAAAGCAAACTATGATCTGGACAATTTTTCTTTAACCTTTTCATCCTTGTCATTGTTTTAGCAAGACTTTGATCAAAATAACAAGCAAGTAACAAAATATTTACGTTTGATGTGGTTAATATTTGAAACTTTACATACATTAAAAAGTTTTCTTAACATACAACACGGAATACACAGGGACCACTGGACCTATAAACTAATGTGTACAGATAAAAACTTATCTGGAGTTCGAATGGATCAATAACCGATACTAAAGTTCATACAATTCATACAGAATCAAGAGGACGTCAAAAGCTCAAAATCATTGAAATGATATCACAGAGGCCAAGCAGAGATTAAAGTTGCTAAAAATATCGTGTAACTATTAAAGCTTTAAATATGTAATTTTTGGCCCATCATGAAATATGATTGTTGTGGTCCAAAACTAACATGTCATCACTTGTACCAGTTAGTTTGGAAATTTGGCACCTGGCATGAATTTCTAAACGATTAGTTTCAGATGTGTGAGACGTACTCGACACAACTGTTTCTAAGGTTCAAATGAGAACATGTACCTAAACGATTACGTTCAGTGATTATCAATGCCTTTTTGGCAAAATGGGAAATGAATAAACAACAATTGTAATGAAACACAGTTTATAAACAAACGGTTATTTTTAATAGCCAGGATTCACGACTTAGGAATTTTCATGCCACAGGTGTGTTATAACGGACCTCATGTGGATCTAATGAGCCCCATGCTGATATACAGGTGTTGAAAAATATTGAGCCCTGCCACACGTGACTTATCAGCTAATTGATATCGACTACACGTCTAGCTGCCACATAATTCGCTCCTTCTGCCAAATATGTATATATGCAACAAAATTCACGGTCATTTTTACTCTGATGTCAACATTAACATTGTTCCAAAATTCTAACCTTCACTTAAAACTTCCTAGTGCCAAACGCAAATAAGCTTTCAGCACTATATGGTAAACATGTGATGACCATGACTAACTACAATTACACCAACACGATTTTTTATATATAAAAGGGTAAAACGGATTGGGGCTACCACGAATTCATAAACAGACATTTCCATAATGTTAAAGCGATTAGTTGATTAGTAGATGTTAGGCGATTTGATTAAATGGTTGTTTTTAATTTCGAAATTGCCAATATACTTATACCAACAAAACAAACCATGATGATATCCAGAAAGGTGTGCACCTATTATAGTATGTATACCTACCCTGTACGTGCAATCACGCCAGGTGTTTTTGCTATAGCATAATTGCATCATTACAAAGGCAAATGTTTATAATGGTTTACAATGGGAGGTCATCATACACTTGTTATGCTTCTGACATTCATGTTGACATTTTCATAACGAGATTGGGTTATTGTCACGCTTTAGTAGAAACAACAAGAGCCAGCACACACAAAAAATGGTTGACAGTGGGATCTCATACCCTGAGGCAGTATTTGGTGACATTGACACCAACTGTTCTGATGTTGCAGAACATGGTCGTGCAATAGCCGTTGTTTTTGAATACATTGTAAAGGAAGGCAGCGCCTTTATGTACACCATGTCAGTGTCCAAACCCTACATGTTTTACAAACAATGGGTCGATCCTATATATGTAATTGTGGAGATTATGCCATGTTTGAAAGCGTACTTCAATACCACTTGTTCCCAGTGCTTGTTCCACAAAATGTGAAACAGGCTAATCTGTTCGACGAGTCAATGTCGGCTAATCAAGGCAAAAAGGTGAAAATGGATCAAAGAAAATAAAACACCTTACAGGGTAAACATTATCCTTTCCAGATAAAACCATTACAGATTATTCCGATTATCAATATCAGTATAGCCTCCTGCACGGTAGAGGCTAGTACATCTAACCGGAAATGCTTATTTCGGCGGATGTGATTTCAAAGCTAGCCTCCTTGTATTCAGAAGTCATGCAATCTTAATCCTCTTTTAGAATGTGTGGACCCGACGACCCTGATTCCTTATTTACCTCTGACGTCACTAACCAATCTTACTAAACAAACTAAATTGGATTGAAGAAGGGTGTGGAAAATTTCACGTTCAAAGCTCATATCCTATTGTTAAAAAGAAGGAAAAAACACCTTATCAAACAGAACAATATATCCGAATCATGTTGACTCTGGTGATAACACCGACAGTTGCAAAACTGTCCCTACTGGTGGCAATTTTAGTATTTCCTCATCTTTAGCGGCATGTTTCTATGAATTGAAAATACTAATACTTTTAACTAATGTATAACTCGATATTCTAATTAAAAATGTTACTTAGGGAAGAGAAAAATTACTTTAAATGACAACTTGCCTTAATTTCCATTTAATATCGTGTTACAGCACTTGGCACACATACATGTAATCAATGTTTAAATACCGTGGACAAATAATAACCAGTTGTGCATTTAACACACATTTAGAACAGGATGCGAATGTGTTTACGAGATAATATGTCTACAAATTTTAAGGTGAGACAACTCCCTTTGTCATAAATTTCATTCCAAGGGTAGAGTATATTATGTGGATCATATCATGCCATATTACGTCCTATATACATGTTATGTTCATATCCTGACATATGTACATCATATTCATATCATATGATATGATGAGCAGTTTACAGCAGCTGTGGTCACGGAACGGATTTCATCCTAGCTGAAAACCCGATTTGGATATGATTTATGAAAACGTACGAGATTTTATCCAAATCGGTTGAAATCCACTCCATGACCATGCACAGCTATTAAAGCGGTCACAACCGGTCATGAGAGCAACATTTCAGATAATGGAATTTTAAGTTGCCTTCTGGTCATTACGTAGTTGTACTTTCATTAGCCTCAATTTTACCGCTTTCTTTTTTTTTTTTTTTGCTTTCTATAAGCATTAAAAAAATGTTTGACCATGACCGACATAGACAAAAAAGTGAAGTCTTCTTTGGGGAAAATACAATCGGTTCCCAACCATTAGGTGAAAGGATGTTTATTTGATTTTTTGTAAGATGGTCAGCAGAGGTATCATTCGAGTGCATTCCCAAGGTAGTATGCATACATCGGATTTTGCAAGGTCTACTAAATTATCAATATTCAATACTACACTACACGCATCACAATCGGAATACAGTGGTACCTCGAGATACGAGTGCCCTGACATACGAGATATTTGAGATACGAGCCGTCGAGCGAGCGAAAT
>JAUJYV010001161.1:0-21002 GCA_033995625.1 Ophyiulus pilosus
AAATATACCTATATATACATTAGTTAGTCTATACAACCTAGCTAGATTGGCTAGTGTTTGAAAAGGAATAAACCCTTCCTATTGTTTATTTTTTTCGAAATCCAGACTTCTGGGTATCAACCCTTTATCATCGATCACTAATATCCCCGGCTTACCCAACGCCCATTTTACAGGATGTTTATTATTTGATGTAGCCGGGGCCTGTGATGGCCATTTATAAACGCCTTGTACGTGTACTATCTCACGACTTGCTTCGTAGTGTTGTGGTTTATGTTCAACAAATTGCCTCCGCCAAGTAACTGCGTTTCATCAAGAGGGGCCAAACGAGCTGTAATGATGTTGGCTGATAGATTCTACCGAACGCGCTTTAATATAGTGTTTCTCCCAGCATCAAAAACAGAAAAGAGGCGTCTCAGCTATCTTGACCAATGTATAACATTTTTAATTAAAACTAGCCTCCGTTTAACGTTTAGCAGTTCAGCTTTTCCATGGCTTCATTTTGGGGTCCTTTCCCCACGCGCAGCCATCTCGTACCTGCATTATGTTAGCTTTTATGTATGCTGCGATGTGCTGATATAGTTAGTTGCATTTGAAATCTATTAAAAGCATCTGCGCCCCTGCAATTCCTTTGTACGCGCTTGTGAGAGCGTAAAAATGTCCGTTTGCTCGATATATCTAGGCGAGGGGTTTAGCTGACGTACTATTTGTGTGACACTCAGGATTTCTGCCACAATCCTTAAGAATTTTAATTACTTTCTACCAACAAAATGGATAATCAATTTTGCACATGGGGAGCGCGATAGCAGGTTTAAATATTAGCTAGGCATTAATGCAGCTTGGCAAATGATTCTTTAATCCTTATTCCTGGCGTCTTTGGCTTGAGATCAAATTTAGTAACTAAATGCATACAAAGCGGCATAATTAGGCAAAAAAGGATTTTAATTTAACACTCCTCTGAACTCAGCCAGTCTATAAAACTTGCTTTCTTGCCTTGTGTTTTGTTACACAGAAATGTGCCCTTTACTATATATGTAATTATAGTTGGCGGCTCGTGGTGGGTTTTTCATCTTGTTTTTTCACTTGCATTTTTTGGACAGTACTGCTTGTTTTTTGGCTACGTTTTGATAAGATTAGATCAGTTAATTCATTATTTTGTTATGTTTTCTTTAACTTGCTTTAGTCAAGTTGCTTCTACTTTAAGCTCTATCGGTCTGCATTTGCATATATACGGTATTTGTAAAAAATTATAAAACTAGCTTCGTAGTGTCACTAGCTGTGCTGTGGTTTATGTTCAAGAAATCTGCCTTTTTTTGCCATTGACTCCCGGAACATAATCGTAAATTAATTTCATACCGATGCTACAAACTGCCAGAATGTTTTCATCGGCCATAAAACGATGCCTAGCAGCTAACTAGACAGATGTTTTCGTTAACAGTTTTAGACATATTTTTCAAAACTTACTGGCAATAAACTAAATCATCACGAATCACTTCCAGGACTAAGTCTGCCAGGCCTATTTACCTAGTAATTCCTTGGAAAGTGTTGGCAAATTCTATTTTGGAAGCAAAACCTGCGATTTGTATAAAAACTACCGCATTCCCGGTATTTACATTGGCACTGGAATCTTATCTGTCGTGGCCTGAGTTTTTTTTTTACTATCACCGTCCTCGTTAAGTCTTTGAGGCGATGTGATATCCATCTGCCACGCTGTAGACTTGACACGCCTTCGAGATGGACATTCAATGATGCGACTGAACGCCAACCAAGTGTGGACAATGAATTATCGAGCATCGAAGACCGATTGCCCGTGAGAACGAGATCAACTCAATCGAAAAGGATAATTCACTTTTGACATTGATATTGCTGACAACTTCTTGTACGGCACGCATACCGTGTGCCAGCCCGTCGATTAGGAATGTTGCTGATGGATTTTGGAAGCTGCATGAGAGGCCCATTTCATTATTGATGCCACATTTATTTTACGACGTGGATTGACTGGAAGGTGTACATACTAGAACTTGTTAATAAGATTTCTTGGATTGGACTTTATTTGTCAAAAAGTTGAATTATACAACACAGTCATTACAGGACTAGTACGCGAATTGACCTACTAATTCGTGTAAATGCTGCTTGCTCTGAACGATTCCTCCTATATGGATATTTGGAATTGTTTTCACTGTACATGTGAAGCAGCTTTTCGTACAACTCGTGAGAAGAATGCACAATTTAGACATCGAGAAGTTGTAAGCGTAGAACAAATGCAGCTGTTATTAATGTACGTGAATAAATTTTCCTTTTTGATTCAATGAATTTTTCATGCCTTTTTCTGGAAATCTTCATTAGGCGCTAGAATTGCTTCGTTACTAAATCGGGGGTCGCCATTTAAAGCATCTCCCCCATTTATGCATTCATAGCATACCATCTACCAAAATGCGTAATGAAGCGAAGATTTAAAAAAAAATGTTTTTTAATAGAAGTGTGTGAGAAGGCGAGAGAAACGAGCGAGGAATTCTTCCTATACCGAGCATCTAGCACATGGCGACAATTTTTTAAAAAGCCGATGAAAGCTGTGATATTTCGAATAATGAGCTTGCTCCGAACTGCGTATTACAGACTTCTGTATACTGTACTCCAATTTATTACCTGAATATGCAATTTAAATGTGGTTGAGCAATTTGGCTCTTGATTGCTGTCGTCGTTGTTGTGGTTGGAGACACAAGGCACCAGCATATAGCACTGCAGCATTGATTTTTACAAAATTGGCCCTGGAAAACCAAACGTTTGATGGTTTCTGATAGGTCTACAGTTCTATCAGCTTTTGTTGAACGGCACGGACTAGAAATGTTATTTAAAGATAAACCTATTGATCTGATAGAAAAGGGGATGACCACATTCCTTTCAAACAAAATAGGAGAGGGACTTTTCATTTGCTGACTTTATTTATTCTCCATTGTAACTATGTGTATGCCTGCGTAGCTTTAATCATTCACAGACATCATTGAACATTGTTGTTTTCAAATTTAGCCATGCCAAAAGCTACTTCTTAAGGATTATTTCAGGCTACTTTTTATTATGATTCGTTTTAATCTTGTCTCTAACGAGTATTACATTTCGAAATACATGTTCATACACCAATTCCATGGTAACGGATCATTTTTGTTTGTTTATAAAGAGTTACATTTTGTTATACTATTTCGTGCATATTTGATTTTCAAACAATATTTGTTGCATATACAAGGCGATAATAGACAAGTTGCAATAGGATATAAATTTGAAAACAATAATTGTGGTAGTTGTTTTTTTCCTTATTAATTTATTATGTATCTGATCAAAATTCATGTTCAATTCAGGGTTTGAGCCACTCGACTAAACTACTAGCATAATAACTCGCCCATGTGCAGATTAAAACGACCTTCAAAATGTTTAAAGGAATAATTTTTTGTTTCGATAGAATAAGTTATGTGACTACCCTTAATGACATGCTACGCCAGAATTGGAGGTACCTGATATTATTAAAGGTAACTCCCGATATAAGCAATTTCTATTTAAATTTCTGCATATAATTTCTAACCCCTTTTCATAGTATTGGATACTATTCACAATAATACAGCGACGAAAATATAATTTACAGAAGTCGTATTTATGATCATTTTAAATTGGAGAATCAAACGAGGATAATGCTAAAACATTAATTTTGATTTAAATTTGCAATGCTTGCTAAAATGTGTCACACTTGAAATGATTTATTTGTTAGGACTTTCTATGTTTATAAAATCGAATACATTTTCCAGTTTCTTTTAGAGACATAAATCAATATGGCAAGAACTCGACAGAAGCGTTCGATTTTGACAGCTTTCCACATTTATTTTTTATTTTAATCTGGAAAATAAAACTACGAGTTCTGACAAACGAATCCTTCCATGTGGTTGCGTCCAAAACTCTTAACAATTTCACTTCCTTGGCTTTTACGCCATTATTTTGTAGCTATATATCTCTAAATATTGGAATGTCTTCAGCTCTCAGACGACCACTTTGTTAAATTCAAAACATATATGGTCTGATGTCCGCTTTTATGTTGGTGCACTAAAAATGTCTGACGATTCACCCTTTCAGTTGCGTGGATTGGAGGGCACCGATACATCTGGGTCTATTTTATCGGATTTTGATTCCTATAGCGGAATGTTATGTTGAAGGGATTGCTCCTTTATAAGTAGTCGTTCTGAATTCAGCGCTTGCAAGAGAAAGTCAATATTTGGTCCTTTGACCGATCTTTTTTGAATCGCCTTGTAACCGGCATCTTTAAATTTCATTGTCGCAAATGAAGTGGAAGTATACTGTATCAACACCGGTATCTTTTGGCACTTTTCATCTTATACCAAGCTTTGCCATTTAAGATTCCTGGTGGTCATTCTGAGATGCAGCTATCGAATAAGAAACTTTCCGTTTTATGAAAGGAGACTTCAAATTCAAGTAGCTCCATCGTATGCAAATATTTTGTTATTACATGAAGTGTACTCACAGAGAATCCAATCAACGTAAAATTGCAAAATAATTGAAAAGCGTAACTTTTTTTTTTTTTTTTGCCAATAGACTCGTGAATGTTGTTATATAGGTGTTTTTTCCATTACATTATGCCTTTACGTGCTTGTGCTGACGGTGCATTTTATGACAGCATTTTCTCGCTTAACTGGTTCAGTGATTTCAGTTTCAGTGCTGTGCCGCGTTGCACTTGGATTTTGTAAAATTTGCTTATCTGCACGGCTCTTTGTGGAAAAGTGGAGGAAAGCTGTATGTTGGATATATAGGCCTTAGGTCTTTTCGCAACATTTTCCTCTTTACTTTAAAATACACGCGGTGTTGTGCTTGCAACGATCAATGCATGAGGGCTGAGGAGGCTTGATCATCATTGCTACGAGCATGACCAGCATATCTTCATGGATGGGGAATTCTTTGTGTGCTGTTAATTATAATAGATCTGGGTTTGCTCTCTTTTCGTCTCGTACTGGCACAGACTCCGTCTCCAGGCGGAGTGTTGATAGCGCCACACATAAACGTTCCCTCGAAAGAAGACGTCCATTTTTTATGTTCTTTTATTCTCCCAATCCCCAAGCTGGCAACACATTTTTCATAGTTGACGCTGCAAGTCACGAGCTAACCACTCGATTGCCCGCGCCATCTGTGGACAAATGGGTTATTAGCATGGTGAATCGCATGTGTGCAGCACTTACTGCCTTTCTGGCAGTAAGTTGGCTTCAAAGATTCTATGTGCATGCCTGCAACTGATGCAATCGAAGTGTTCATCCCTAGCGTTCATTGGATTTTCATCTTTCTCTTTTTTTTTTAGGTTAACTAACAACAAAACATGAACAAAGCCAGTGTGTCTGAAGGAGGTGGCACTGCTGATGGCGTCGATGGTCTCCCCAACCATGGAACCGCAGCTACCTCAACGCCCGTTGCATCAACATTGTCATCGTCGTGCACCATGAGCAAATTGTCTTCCTATGTGTCCGCCGTGAGACCCTCGTCTTTTTTCGGCTCTTTCATTCCGGTGGCCCTCGGATGTGCCTTGGCGCATAAATCCACGGGAAATTTCAATTTTAGCATTTGGGTAGTCACGTGTTTGACAGCCATCTCCGTGCACGCAGCTGGGAATGTTGTAAATACCTACGTCGACTACCAGAAGGGCATCGACAGCAAGAGGAGCGATGATCGCACCTTGGTTGACAAAATCCTCACTCCTGGTGAAATCGTTCACCTGGGTGCGTTTCTCTACTCCGTGGGATGCCTCGGTTTCATCCTGCTGGTGCAGTTGTCGCCGGCTAAGATGGAACACCTGGCTTTAGTGTACTTCGGGGGACTCTCATGCTCATTTTTATATACGGGAGGCATCGGTCTCAAATATATCGGTTTGGGGGAAGTGCTAGTGCTGGTCATTTTTGGGCCCGTGACTGTCCTATTTGCCTACATGGCCCAGACGGGGTCCCTGCACCACGTGACGTTGTGTTATGCCATGCCTTTAGCCCTCAACAATGAAGCCATAGTGCACAGCAACAATACTAGAGATATGGAATCTGATAAGAGGGCCGGTATTGTCACTTTGGCCATCCTGATTGGCCTCACTGCGTCTCACGTGCTATTTGCCGGCCTGCTTTTTATCCCCTATATTGTCTTCACCGTGATCGGTCTCCGTTACACTCCCTGCTTTCTCTTGCCTCTCATTACTATTCCTCACGCCTTCCAACTTGAGAAACAGTTCCGACAAGGAAATCTGCAGACACTGCCTCAAAGTACAGCTAAACTGAACATCTACTTCGGGCTCTTTTATGTGCTGGCCTGTGTAGTAGCCCAGCCCGGGCAGCTGCCGGGCTTGTAGATTAGACGTTTTGCCGAAGGGTTGCTATACCTGTTGAAATAAGTGCTTTTGGGTATCAGTATTGAATTAGTACATCCACGGTTTTAAGCGGTGCCTCCGTGAAAAACATGGAATATTACGTAAAGCGGGAATCGTATGGCATTGGTTTACGAGCATTTGTGTATGACACATCAAGGATTCGAATTTGTGCGCTAATTAAATCTGCTCACCTGTGCTATCATCAAATTAACAACGAAGGCCTATTATTTCTGTCTGCAATTTATTAAATATCAGCCGCATCCATAAAATGCGGTAACCGTTTGCCTGTTCATTTTTATCGTTTTTGAATTTGCCATGCACTCGGCACTAAATCGCTAATTGTTAAACGAGACTCGGCATATCGATTATTTAGTGTTTGTAACATAAGTTGTTCTGTTCATGCAAAATATTAAAAAAAGAATAATGGTGTTCCCGCTGTAGACATGGTCACTTGCAACCCGTTTGGTATAATAGTTAGGTGTAAGTATTTTGCACCATCATTATGCAAGCGGAGGACTCTCTTAAATTGTGTCAACTTTTTCATGATATTGCCTAACTTGCAAAATGAAGTTTTGAGAAGAAAAAAAGCAGTAGTCCTAGAGCGACCCGTACAATCTGATCGTTATTCTGAGCATTAAATGAAACGTAACTGGTTACGACTGGAATTACTTAATGGAACGATCTGTGCTTGCCGAAGCATAGTGGTGGATGGTTATGTAGTAAAAAAGAAATATGTAATATAGCGCTATGTTTTGCGCAGTTGCTTTTTGTGGCTAAGTGGCCGTCTTAGCCGTTTTTATCGGTAACTTGGAACTGTCAAAGATGCTATGACTTTATGACGATTTGTTTCTTATATACTTTTGAGATCCAATTGTGCGCATGTATTTCTGTAGATGTGTGCTGGGAGTTGCACAGGCTCAGTTTTCCTGCAAGTTCCTTCACGAGTCTACCAATTCATCTAATACTGCAGTACCGGTAATACTGTAACCACAACTGATAGTCTACAACACTCGTAAAGTGTTATCTTCCATTATGTGGTGGCATGTTTGAGGTTAAACTGCTTCCAACGCAAAAATACTACAAATTGAATTGATAGCATCCTTTGTAATCCAAGTGGGAGGAAATTATAAAAATTCAACTGTAGACTTAGTTGAATTCCATGTTTGTTTGATGTTGTGTCCCAGCTACATTTGTTTTTTGCACCGCTGTTTTCCCAAAAGCTAAACAAAGGAATTTATAATGCAGAAGCTATTTATTAATTCTTTATTAATTTTGTTTTGTGCTCACTGAAACCCATGCAAACTTCGCTGTTCAGGCAGCTCTGTATAAAACTCGCTCGCGTCATAGTGGACAGTTCAGCATTTATTTCTATTAAGAAATGAACAGCTGACCTCTGTGATATGATTAACCTCATCAATTTGGTGTTTGTGAATGTTTTGCTGACGACATTTCATAGAACAATCAGGAATTGCACTTTGTTAATTTACTAGTGGCCAAAATAAAGCGAAATAGATTTATAAATTTATCTCAACTTATGATTCGTATGCCGTTTGAATTATTTCTAGCTTTGACTAGCTTTGCAGATACATCTATTCTTGTATTTGTTATTCTAAGAAATTTTGTGAAAAGTACATGTTGTGAGATATTGATGGAAAAATATCCATATGCAATTAGCCTTCATTCCACTGCAAAGATAACTTTTAATCGTTTTGTGCAATACCGTTTTCATTATGCTACCCTGCCTTTTTTGGAGTATTTACGATTATATTGTGTAGGATCCTTAATAGTATAAATTTAATAAACCAGAAGCGCTTTTTAATTTATTAACCCTGACTATGCATTGAATTGCCTAATCACGACTCCTATAAGGCAGCAACCCAGAAACACACACAAGTACGTATGGATTGCCAACTTATATTTCCTTTTGTCATTTAGGTGAACTCTATGCCGATACAGTGTTTTCTCTAGGCAATATGAACTAACCATTAAATGGAAGGGCTTTGTTAAATTTTAGAAGCTCCCATTATTGAGAGATGGAGTTAGTACAGAAAAAAAAAATCCTCATGCTACTAAAAAATGGTTTCAATTGTATTTTGATGAATGCATATTTGAAAATTCAGATTTACTGCATCTTTATCGTAAAATATTATTAATGGAAATGTCTTGCAGGATGAAATGTAACACATTTCAAAAGACTAATATCAAACAAAAAAATGAAAAGAAACATGCAAAAGGATGGGTCTTTTGAATCTAAGAAAGAACAAAGTCCTTATAGAAAACCAGAATAGCAACATTTCAAGTAATACTCAGTGGATTTTCAGTCAATAATGGGATGTGTTTATCGGGTCAGAAATGATTGAATGCATTTTGCCATCACCTTGCTAATCGGAGGGATTCTCTTTGTCAAAGAGGGAAACTAAAGACGGATGAACTTGAGGGAAGATTTTATTTGGCGCCCGCCGCTTTTCTATCAATCAATAGCTTTCAAAGAAAATAGAGCTCACAATATATGTTAAAGAGATAGAAAAAATAAGTATCAAGAGTTTTCAACGTGACAACGTATAGTTTATAGGCCATCGCACGGTTTTGGTACCTTAGTTATTGCGTATGCCCCAGTACTCAATCCATTAACAGATATGAATCTATGGGCGTGGTTGATATCAGTCGTATAGTTAAAGTCATAAAACAGCCATGGAAAGATTATCCAGCAATTCACCCTATATGCTACAAATGTAACCTCGAAAAGGCACATTATTAATCTGAAGATTTCAAGCACAGGAAACCACAGGGTCAAACGTAATCGTTAGTTAAATGTTGGTATAACATGGTTTGTGTATGTGTGTCTATAAAATGCAAATATGTTAGTAGAATCAAGTTGTTCAAATATTAAACAGAACACAGTTGATAAATAAAGTAATCAGACCAATGTATGGCGCTACTTAATTTAAAGAAACAAAAAGTAATACTAATAAAGAAAAGTTGACCAAGTTCTTTAATAAACTTCAAGGTTTATAAACATCCATATGGTAAGCCAGTTCTATATGCTTGATTCTTAACTAATACGCAACTCATGCTTTTAATAGAAATTTATTACGAGGTTTAATGCTTCGTACTTGTGATTTTAATAAAGGAAGTAGTTGTCATGCATATCCTAGGCGCATGACGTTCGTATTCGAAACTGTATTAGCCTGCACAACATTTACGGCAATGATATATGGATATTACGAACGCAGTGTATTAAGTACCGCATTTTATTGGATCTTTGAATAGATGGGTTTAGGAAAGCTATAGCGTTGCTAGCTTCAAGATTCCTAGGCAGCAGTTGGCCGAAATATTGATCCGTCTCACACACCCAGTTTCAAAATTTGGGGGGTATAATAACAGTGCTGCCATCTGTCTTATGAATTGTTGGTCTTATTCAATAAGTGATACCTCCATCAATTTAGTCACAAATAATTGGTGTCTACTGAATCAGCGAAAGACACTCGTAATAAAAACAGTAACGCAATGTTTCCACATACAGTGTTTGGTAATTTGCAACTTATGTTGCCATGTTGTGCTAAGCAACTCTAGAAAGCTTGACTGTCATGGTTGGAACATGACACATAATTTGATTTTTGGGGGACATGTTAGCTTTAATTTATTGTTGAGGGAATCTTGTGATTCTACTTATAATATTGCACACAAATGTATAGTCCAAGTTTATGTACTGTTTCACTTTCTTTTTGACAAAATGAAACGAAGATAAGTTTTAAATATAATTTGAAATAATGATTTGCTCTAGTGTGTACTGAGTCTCTTTAAGCTTAGAATGATTGTGTGTCCAACCATCGATTTAAAGTTGTGTAATGTGTTGCAGCCAATTAGACGCCAAAACTCAACCACCACCAAGTACTGGTCGGGATGCCGTTTGACATCGAGCCTTGAAAAGCAACGAAATAACGTTGTTTCTCTTTCCAATTAAACTTGATAGAAAGTGACAATAAAGAAGGCTTACGTATTTTTATTGAAAAATAGCAAATGAGATGAAGCGGGTATCTAATCATTGTTTGCCAAAAGAAAACAATTCAAGCACTTCGTTTTCTTTTCTCGGTCAAAATTTCCCTATACACATCCAAACGCTATTAACTTTTATCCAATTTCACGGAAGGAAATGTCAAATTAAATCAGAGACTTTAATCAATTCAGTCAGGAAGATAGAGCTACTGCAGTGACGCTAGGTATATATAGAACAACAGTTGGCTGCAATGTTTCCAAAACGAGCCGCTAATATTTTAGCTACCCGGGAGGTTATTAATAAAGTCATCCATGATTTTTACAGAGATTGTGGAATGAGATAAAAATATGTCGTTTATTTACTTTCATCTAATTTAGACAGTAAGGAATTTAATAACGAGGCCTATTTAATAACGTGTACCTATTGAATTAGATTTTCCCCCCATTCTTCATAATTTCTTTTATTTTTAAATCTTCGATTACATTATCGAAAGACAAGTTTATTCAAAATATATGTAAATCCTGTACCTTTCCGATTTTTATACGAACTAAACACAAATGCAAAAAAGTAGCATCGCAGTAAAATAAATTCGTATTGATTTTTCTTAAATTATCCCTGAATTTGCCTGTAAAAAAAAATTACTGGGTTTCGAACGATGCATGCAATGCATTATTGCTGAGCAATTCAGAATCAAAGTTTCTACTGTAGTAAACGTCTGCAACTTTATCATTTTCAGCTTCGTTGAAAATTTACTATCGTTTAAGATAACGGTTTCGATATTGTGCAGCGTTGGATGAACTATTTTCACCGTGATTTCATTCTTCTAAATTGTTTACGAGTGAATTCATTTGATCATAAAATCTCACGTCTGATTCCTGAACATGCATTTCATTGATTTACGCATTTGCGCAGATGTATGTTACTTTCATTAGAATCATTAGAGCTCATGCAAGATAATATTCGTCACGATGAATTCGCAAGTACATTTTTTATAGAAATATCGTGTCATAACGTTGAAAATTGCGAGTTATTGCGAGAAAATTGTCTACATGCCATATTCGCAGACAATTGGAATTAGCACTAACATTGTCGCAACAAACCAGAACTTTTAATTTAGAAGATTTTACAGGTTTGGAATAATACATTATAATAATGTTTTGAATAAAGTAATCTTTTATCGGGAATAATTCAATGCATGAAATTTATCGGCTAGTTAACGGTGTGGCATTAGTTAATCCACACATAAATCTCAACTCCAATCTGCTAATTTTTTGAGCATTTAGGATTGATTCATAATACAGATTGAAACCAAATAAGTTAGATAATGTGTATAAACTTGTTAAAGTATTGTGCAAAGATTATTCATATTTCAAATATTACAATTAATGTGTTTAATACAAGTTTTGTGAAATATTTCTTTTGGAAAATTGTACGAATAATTAGAAACGAATTTTTAGAAATTCGCGTTTTCAATCAATTTGAATTTGGCGCCACAAATTACATATGATTGCTAATGGTAAAGTTTCGCACTAACCATAAGGGATACATCATTACAATATATACACAGTCCAGCAATTCGTGTTTTTATTTCAGAGATTTCTTGTGATTAAAAATAAACGAACATGATAATGATATTAATAGTCGGTTTTCTTGCACCAAAAAGCGAATGATTTACTATTTTTAGATCGTCGCAAACTCTGTCTAGCTGGCTTTTTAGGGAAGAAATTTGAAACTTCAAATTGGAATAGAGCAGCTACATAAAATAATAGCAGAGGAGGATAGTGTGGTCAATGTTATAACACACACATTATCCTCCTCTGCTATTATTCTATTTAGCTACTAATTCCAATATAAAGTTTCAAATTTCTTCCCTAAAAAGCCAGCTAAACAGAGTTTGCGATGATCTAAAAATAGTCAATCATTCGCTTTTTCAAAGAGTCTTATTGTATCTTAAATCTTCAATCTTCAATCTTAAATATAATAATGATAATAAATGTAACTACTTTTTATTCAAGTCATTTCACAAAATATCACAAAACTCCAATACATGATAGTACATGAAATAAACATTATTAGATAGTTTGCAAATTATGATTAAGATTCTCAGCTTAGTTATAAAAATGAGAAAAATAAAATTCTATTACATGCAATGCGTCGCAAAATTATCCCACCATCCCTCTCAAATTATTACATAACAAAATGGGCGGCCCCTTAATTCTCTTAAATTTATGGATGGCCCCTTTAAAGCGAAATTGTGTAAGGACGAATGAAGTACGTTTAACAAATCAGTCTAGAATCTGTAAAGGTGACCTTCATCCAATTTTCGAATTTCACGGTCGTTTTAGTTTGCTTGTGGTGGATTTGCGAATAACTACACGGTTTTAATTTGTGAGTCGAATTTTCAACTAAAATGCCTTCAAATAGGAAGTTTTTCGTCGGTGGCAATTGGAAAATGAACGGAGATAAGAGCGGCATTGATGAAATTGTCAATTTTTTGGCAACAGGACCTCTGGACCCAAATACCGGTACGTATAGGCTATAGTAAAGGGGGAGGTGGGGAATCTAACTGAGCCCGGTAATTTTCACTTTCCCGAGCAAATTAGCTTTCAATCTAATCAAATTTATTGAACACTGTTTTCTAACATACAGAGGGAATTTTGTCCTTGTAAACCTATTATCCGATATACCATATACATGTTAATTTGGGAAAGGAACAAAATACTGGCCCTTCTTCAGACAGCCTCAATTATTCATAAACCTCTATTAAATGTAGACATGCGTGCAGGAACTATTTAAGTTATGGTTTGACTTTCTCTAATTTACAGAAACAGTGTGTGGTGCACCGGCAATTTATTTGGACTTTGCTCGACAACATTTGCCAAAAAATATTGGAGTTGCAGCACAGAATTGTTACAAAGTAGCTAAGGGTGCATTTACTGGAGAAATTAGGTAATGTAATTTCTCATTATTGGCATTGAAGGTTTTCTGGATACCCGAAATATTGATTAATAAAGTAAATATTTAAAAACTTACAGCCCTGCAATGATCAAGGATGTGGGCGTTGAATGGGTAATTCTTGGTCATTCAGAGAGAAGACAGATTTTCCTCGAAAGCGATCAAGTATAAATTTATATAATTTAAATTACATCTAAATTACAATTCACAATGACATTAT
Organism: Ophyiulus pilosus; assembly: GCA_033995625.1. Lineage (NCBI taxonomy): Eukaryota > Metazoa > Arthropoda > Diplopoda > Julida > Julidae > Ophyiulus > Ophyiulus pilosus. Next base: position 13,564 of record JAUJYV010001161.1, read on the forward strand.
TTCGTTAATGACATGCCTGCTTGCGTTTTAAACAGCTAATTGCAGAGAAGGTGGAGCATGCACTAGCAGAAGGATTAGGTGTTATTGCATGCATTGGAGAAACTCTAGAGGAACGTGAAGCGAACAAAACGGAGGAAGTGGTTTTTCGACAATTGGCAGCAATCAAAGGTAAGCTTAATGTTTGGATATTTATAAAATCACTGATGCAAGCCCACTAAAATTTTGAATACATTTTAGAAAAAGTCAAGGACTGGAGTAAGGTAGTTGTTGCATATGAACCAGTTTGGGCTATTGGTACTGGTAAAACTGCTACACCACAACAGGTAAACAATTTAGGGATTATAAATGTTGATCTTTTATTTATTTATTTTTGTGTGCTGTTTTAATTTGTATGCGTTTTGTTTGATTAAGGCTCAAGATGTTCATGCCAGTCTTCGCAAATGGCTTGTGGACAAAGTTTCTGCAGATGTTTCTGCTACAACTCGTATTATCTATGGAGGTACGTTTGCCTTATAAATATGCCATATTAATTTCATATCGAATTAAAAATAAGCTTTTCAAAAATCAGATGAATGAAAATATAAATGAAAAGTGGTTGAGCTTGGTTAATTTTGTTTTAGGGTCGGTTACATCTGGAAATTGCAAGGAACTAGCACGGGCAGCAGACATCGATGGATTTTTAGTTGGAGGTGCATCCCTCAAACCAGACTTTGTCGAAATTATCAATGCCAGGCAATAAATACTACTGATGATTGTGTCCGAATCCAATTTGTTCTGCCATATAAAGAGAGCCTCATATAAATTCATGAAAAGTGTGTCATAACGTGAATTTTGCTTGTATAATTGCTAGTCACTGATGAATTTATAATGTTGCTGATTGTGTGTATTTTTTGAGATAAGCTTCTCAGTCTCGATTTCTTCCCTGAATGTCTCAATTAAACTGTGCCACTCCTTAAATCATGAGTAACTTTATTCCTTTTTGTTTTTGTTTGTATTTATGTTTAGGATTCTGGCAACGAAAAGATAATATCGTTATAAAAAAGATTCTAAAATGACTCTGTGGACAAGTTTTGACAAATCAAAGCATTAGGGACAAGACTAGGGAAAAAGCGTAGGTATGCAGTTGTCATCACACTGCATAGCAGAAGACAAAAATTTGCAAATGGCGAACTATGTGTTCGATGAGGAAAACTATCTTTGATGTTTTGTTATTATATTTGGAAACATCTAAGAGAAAGGTATGGATCTTATGCAGTGATTTCATAATAGTTTAGTAAAGTTTGTGCATTTATATAAATATGTATATCTGTTCTGTAAGATACACGAGATTGGTTTTCCGGTAAATTTCCGGTGGGATGTTTACCTTTCTATAATTTGGCAAGATACTAATGGGGTTTAAAAATAGTGCCAGACCAGTTGACTCGGTTACACCAATTAAAATTGTATGCGTTAATGAGGTGAAAAGGTAAAAACTGTAGTAGCAAGGCCCCGCCGCAAGGGGTTAAAAACGTTAAGACGCTGAGACAGTTAAGAAATTCAAGAGTTCTGCAAGCATAGAAGTTCGTGGGGTTGAAGGTCCTCGTGCTTGTAAAGCTGACAGTTATTCCGCGTTAAAGTGAATTACAGTCGGAGTACTGTATAGAGGGATTTAGCAGTAACTATAGCCGGTTCTTTGTATTTCATTGCTATTTTCCCCAAAAAAGTAAATTTTTAATTACATAAGCTATGTTTACATTTTGTAAACACAAGCAACAAATTCGATAAGTAATAGTGTGTACATTTTTATTACATTTATAAAGTGTAGTATTACGAAGAGCTAAATATATGCGAACTGGCAATGACTTTATCTTTTGCAAAGGAAAAAAAATGTAAAAAATAATGCGCTAAATTTTGTTTGCTTATATTTTTTGTTTCAGAAATTTGATACAAATTAAAATTAAACTATAAAATGATGATTCAATTTGTCACGGGCCTAAAAAGTAGGCATGAAGATGTACGAGCTAAGGCCGCCCGAGATCTATATTATTATGTTACTACTGAGCTTCGGGAAGTGCCGGTTGAAGATCTTACGACGTTCATGGACGAATTTAATCATATCATTTTTGAAATGGTCTCCAGTTCTGATGTAAATGAAAAGAAAGGCGGTATCTTAGCTATAGGTAGGATTGGTTTTTACATTTATAATATTAAATGGAAATATTTTTGTTAGCCTTAATGTAGTCCTTGATATTGCATTTATTTGTTTCGTTTTCTCTCAGTGAGTCTGATTGGAGTTGATGTTGGCAATACCAGCACTCGTATCAGTCGATTTGCCAATTATCTGCGGAATTTATTGCCTTCGAGCGATACCAGCGTTATGGAGTTGGCAGCTAAAGCAGTTGGTCGTGTCGCTCTTGCAAGTGGAACTTACACAGCTGAATATGTGGAATTTGAAGTGAAACGAGCTTTTGAATGGCTTATTGGTGATAGAAATGAAGGTCGACGTCATGCTGCTGTACGTACATTTTTGTATGGCAAGAAAATGAGCTTTAGACTGAGCTAAAGATTAATTTTGGTTTTCTTTTAGGTGTTGGTTTTACGAGAATTGGCTTTAACAACTCCAACATTTTTTTTTCAACAAGTGCAACAATTTTTTGATTCTGTATTCAATGCAATTCGAGACCCAAAGGTTGTAATAATTTACTTAAATTAACTTGAACTGTTATATAATTATATATGATATTCTTGTAACAAAACTCAATGATGCTTTGTTTTCTCGTTTATAGCCAGTCATTCGGGAATGTGCTGTTGCTGCGTTGCAAGCAGCTTTGGTGGTTACGGCACAGCGCGAAACTAAGGAGACTCAGAGACCAACATGGTATAGGGTAAGCTATTTGGAAATACCATTGTGTATGGTAACCGTGTTAAATCATAAATCCAAGGCATCTGTTTAAAACTCTTGATTTGGGCTACTGTTTTCAATAAAACGCATTTTTCAATATTTTCTTATGTAATGGTTATTCCAAAGTGATAAGTTCGAAATTTGGTCCCCGTTTGAATAGATTTCTGAAATTTTCAAGAATACATATTTTCCTGTTTGAAGTTGTATGAAAACATTGAATATTATGTTTATTTTATTGAAGCAATGCTATGATGAAGCTTTGTATGGATTTGAAGAAGTTAAAGAAAAAGGCGTTAATCGGGATGATAGAGTTCATGGTTCTTTACTGGTTATCAATGAGCTTTTACGCTGTAGTAACACGGAAGGGGTAGAAGTGAGTAGAAACCCAAGAACATTTTTTTTATAACAATTGATTCAAATTTGCCTGCATAAATTCAAATTTCTGTTTTTATTTTATAGAAATTAAGGATAGAACTAGACGACATTATACGCCAGCAGTATTTACATGAAAGGAGTTATAAGGTAGCCTGGGATTAGGTTGTTTTTATTGCAATCAATAGTTTATACTTACATATTTATGAATGATTCCTATTTGTAGGATCAAGCATCCCATAGTCGATGGAGAGCACCTCATTTCTTTTCCCATAGTCACAGTCTTCAACAGTTAAAACAAAAAGGAAGTGTAAATCCATTTCTAACCGATCCTCTGGGAGGAGCATCACCAAAACCTCAGTTATTTGAAAGTGTTACATGTCGTGTTCTAATAAATGAAAATTTTGACCAGGTGAGCTAAACTAATTTTATATTTGTATATTGTTATATTGCCAAAACTACTTTTCAACAATGTTTGCACTTTTCAAGGTGTGTGATCATGTGCTAAAGCAGCGATTATCCCGTAACATGTACATACAACAGATGCTTTTAGTAATTTTGCCACGTATGGCTGCATTAAATACATCTAAATTTGTTAAAAGGTGCGTTAAATTAATATTACTTATTATTTTGCATATCAATGCACTAATTTAAATTACCTTTTACTTTTAGCTATTTAAGTGACACTATGAACTACCTTCTGAATTGCTTGAAAAGAGACAGGGAGCGCTGTAACGCGTTCATAGCTATTGGGCTTCTGGCTGTGGCCGTAAGCAACGATATCAAACCTTATCTTCCGAGAATCATGGAAGTCATTAAGTTGGCGCTTCCTACTAACATCACGCCATCTAAGTACGAGGATAAATTATATTTAATTCATAAATTCAGAATGCCCAGTGACCTGAAAAAACGTATACTCTTTTTAATTAGCAGCTATTGTTTGCTGTCAGCTGCTCATTTTTGTAGCTATTTATCTTGAATATTTTAGTTAGTATGGACAAGTTAGCAAATTTGTCTTTATTTCACTTTGCCAGGCATTCTTTCCGTTTCTGATCCTTAATTTTCAATGTGAATATTTATGGATTATTATTTTCAATTGCATTATAGACGAAAGGCACCTCTTGTTGATCCATCCGTGTTTAATTGTATTTGCCTTCTTTCACGTGCTGTGTCATTATCCATCAAAGCCGATATAAAAGATCTGCTGGAATTTATGTTTGCAGTTGGCCTAAGGTAATTTTAATGTGGAAATTCGACAAACATCGTGTAATAGTCTTAATACTCATTTGGTTTTTGTAAATGTTAAGTCCCGCACTAACGGCTGCTCTTAAAGAAGTGGCTCAACGTATCCCACAACTTAAAAAAGACATTCAAGATGGACTTTTGAAAGTATTATCATACATCTTAATGAACAGGCCTCTGTGCCATCCTGGAATGCCAAAACATTTGGCAACATCTCCGGTTTTAGGTGAACGTCAACCTTCGTCTTATTCTCTAAATATGTGGTCGGGATATGCATGAAGTTAATTTGTTGCTTTAACTTATTAAATGTATATATTGCACAGGCGCTCCGTATCTTAATGATACCAGTGATGTTGCTAGTATCACTCTAGCCCTTAAGACGTTAGGAGCTTTTGATTTCCAAGGTGCGTTGCTATTCATGTGAATTTAAATACACACATGCAGTTTGTGCCTTATTGTTACCGTGTATCTTTTAAGGACATTCGTTGATGCAATTTGTCCGCCATTGTGCTGATACTTTCCTATCGAGTGAGCACAAGGAAATTCGAATGGAAGCAGTGAGAACGTGTTGCCGGCTTCTGGCGCCTGTATTGCCGGTATGTTTCTTATATTTGTGACCTCTGTGTATTTGTGATTGATGGTTTATACTCTTTATTTCTATTGAAATGCAGGATTCGGATTCATCAAAGCATCAAAGTCAGACTCTAATGGAAACGGTTGCAAATGTATTAAGCAAGCTGTTAGTAGTTGGAATCACTGATACAGGTTATGCTCGCTTTCATGAATTTATTCAAATTAATTGTGATTAGGTATTCAATAATTTTCTTTATTATGTATTGAACTTCTCAGACCCAGACATTCGATTTTGCGTGTTGGCATCACTCGACGAGTGCTTCGACGATCACTTGGCCCAAGCTGAAAATCTCAGCACGTTGTTCGTAGCGTTGAATGACGAAGTTTTTGAAATTCGAGAAATCGCCATCTGCATTATTGGTCGGTTAAGTAGTCGAAATCCAGCATATGTTATGCCATCACTCCGTAAAACTTTGATTCAGGTGGGTTCTTCGTCAGGCATGTTAAGTAAATATTTCTGCATTTTTAAATTTGCGTGAAACAATGCATTTGATAGATTTTGACTGAATTGGAGCACAGTGGTATGGGTCGAAATAAAGAGCAAGGTGCCAGAATGTTGGGACATTTGGTTTCTAATGCTCCACGCTTGATTCGACCCTATATGGAACCCATTTTGAAGGTATGAACAATCCTATTATAATGAAGGTAACTAAATATCACTAAACTGAGAGTTTGTTGTAAAAAAATGTTTGTTGTTTTTCAGGTTTTAATTCCAAAATTAAAAGATCCTGATCCCAATCCTGGAGTTGTTATTAGTGTATTGGCTGCAGTTGGGGAGCAAGCACAAGTAGGAAACTTCTATAATTCTATCTTTGGCTGCAATTTGAATGTTAAGGTAATTTATACATAAATTTGACATTCTCATTTTAGGTTAGTGGCATTGAAATGCGAAAGTGGGTTAATGAATTGATGCCAATCATACTAGATATGCTTCAAGATTCATCGTCGTTGCCTAAGCGTGAGGTATGACCTTTATTTATTGAATTTTAAACTAGTATGTGAAAGGAGTGCTACAAAAGTTGTGTAACCATTCCAGGTGGCTTTATGGTCTTTGGGGCAACTTGTGGAAAGCACCGGATATGTGGTTGAACCTTATCATAAATACCCTCATCTTTTAGAGGTTTTGTTGAATTTTTTAAAAACGGAGCAGTCACCAGGCATACGAAGAGAGGTAAGTGCTATATTTTCTCCAAGTTGAAATCCAGATCTTTTGAGTTGGACCTAACGATACCGACAAGTTATACAATAACTTTTTAATTTTATTTTTTATGATTAGGCTTTGCGAGTTTTAGGGCTTTTGGGGGCTTTGGATCCTTACAGGCATAAAATGAATTTGGGGCAAATTGATCATTGTGGCGATTCTGGTGCTGTTCTGAGTATGTCGGAGCCGCAGTTGGAACAAGATGCTAATCAAGGTCTAACACTTAATTAATAAAAGAAAACTCGATTTAAAGTTCAGAAGTCGGTCACAGTATTTCATGTCATTTCTTTTCGTTTTTAGATTTAACCACCAGTGAAATGCTAGTCAATATGAGTTCGAGTACCTTAGAAGAATTCTATCCTGCAATAGCAGTGGCAACGTTAATGAGAATAGTACGGGATCCAACCCTCGTGCAGCACCACAGTATGGTAGTTCAAGCTATTACATTCATCTGTAAAAGTTTGGGCATCAAATGTGTTCCATACCTTCAGCAAGTCATGCCTTCACTACTAAATGTTATTCGGACTTCGGATAACTCCTTCAGAGAGGTCGGTGTGTTGTTATTAGTATTTTTATTTGAATCGGTTATTTTCTAAATTATTGGTGTCTTTAATGCGAGTTTTTTACGTTTTTATCCCTCTAGTTCTTGTTTCAACAATTAGGTGTCTTAATTGCCATTGTAAATCAACATATACGAAACTATTTGGATGATATTTTTGGTATAATCAAGGTAAATGATTTAACAGGATTCTCGATTGAAATCAGTTATTACTTTTCTCTAAATTTATTTTTGACTGGAATATTTCTTACGATTTCTTTTTGTTGTAGACGTATTGGACTGTAAATAGCCCGCTTCAAAATACTATTATTCTTTTGATTGAACATATTGCAATGGCCCTTGGAGCTGAATTTAAAATATATGTTCCTCAACTCGTTCCCCATATCTTGAAAGTTCTCTTGCATGATACCAGTACTGATAGAAGCGTGACCCAGAAGGTTAGTGCCATTTCGATCTGAATGTGTTGTCAAAATTATGCAAACATCATTGAAAAAAATGTAATATTAATATCATGTTCTATTGTAGTTGCTACTTGCTATTCAGAAATTTGG
>JAUJYV010001162.1:0-20950 GCA_033995625.1 Ophyiulus pilosus
CGCTTAACGAGTGTTTCGCATAACGAGCAAGACTCCGGAACCAATTATGCTCGTTATGCGAGGTTCCACTGTAGTTAAATATTCTGCACAACTGGTTTAAAATGTATTAAATTTGTTTTTTCAGGGCGATTAAGGAATGCGAAAAAAAGAATCTGGATATCTATATTACTGGATGCTGATGGTATTGTTTTCCAAGCAGTTGAACATACTATGAATAAACCAAACCATACAATGTGTATTCAAATGTAAAAACTTCAACATTTTTAAATACTTTAATCCAGCTGGATATCGCGTTCCATGTTAACTTATTTCTGCCGTTTCTTGTCTTTATTAAATAATGTAGAAATAAAACCAGCTAATTTATTGAAAAATTAAAATTTCCGATCACAATTTTTCAACTACAAGTAGTATATTCGTCTGCTAAAACATAAGAATATTTAGATTTTATCAAGGTGACCGGTTTATTTTCCTCACTCCAGATACATATTTATGGTATATTCTCCTTTGTAGGAGAAATCAGAACGAACCATTGTGCAATTTCTCAAATCTTTCTTAAAAAATTTCAAAATTAAAAATTATATATTTGAAGACCTTGTCCCCTAAATCCATATACTGTAATTAGTTAACTCGTGCCAAAAACTAAATTCAGTCTTCCAACCCTCCGTGGATTCAGTTATATAAAATCTCGTCCAAATTCCCACACCAACTCAGTACCTAGGCAAGCATTACCCTCCATTTTTTCCCCGGTTAATTCGTAATAAACTCTTTAGTTCGCAATAAATTAAGCCTAGATTCATTTCCGGTCGACAGCTTTTTGTTTCAGGTTAGATTTGCTCGAGCTTGACTTCACACGTGAAACCTGAATCACTGAGGAAATGATGCGTTTTAAACCCAAACCCCCACCATCTTGTTGTTCTTCTTTTGGGGAATAATACACACTAGGGCCTTAGCGGGGAAGGGGAGGTAGTAAAGGCACTAATCATGGGAGAAGAAGGCATCATCACAATTGTGTTTCGCTCAAACGCAGTCCATTGCACACACGCCCCAGTGCGTCGCGCAACTATGCGTTGATGTTGCGCTTCTCAGAAATCTTCGTTCCGAGGGGTGGGATAAACTACGATCGCAACATCAGGTGAGGGGCATTCAAAAGAAACAGATCAACAGATGTGCACAAATTAACTCAGTCTAGGATCCAAGTTGAATGTGTCTCCAACTATTCATTTTATTGTTTTCCAAGATCATACCCAAGATTAGATCCAACGTTCCAAAACCGGTTAGAAACAATCAAGGGTTGGCTATGGAAATCAAACACGAGCCTTATTGATGGACAAAACGGTGTTTCGTAGCTTAGGATCATACCTATAACATTTTAACAGCTTAAGGCTGTTTAGCCACTTATACCATAAAGTGTTTTAGGTATGAAGTATTGAGATTTGGACAACTCGAGGAACCAAATATTGTTTCACCCAACACGATTCCCATAAAAACCATCAACATGCCAAGCTATAACAATTTTCATTAATACACCTCCCAAACCACTTCGTGACCTGCCTCTAAGATTCTCAAAGTCCTAGAGCTGCTAACCATTACATTCTCCACCCAAGACGCCAACAAAATCATTAACATCCCAAATTCATAACTTAATTATACACAAAAAATGCTAAATAGTAAAACATAACATAAGCATACATGTCCTGAGGAGAAAGAACCTCATCGGTGGTACCCATAACAAACCGATACAGCTAGTAGGGCTGGTGTACTTAAGCTTATTACTTATTGAGATTCGGACATGTATTCATCAGTACGATGCAATTTTTATATCAAATAAAATTAATTAACATAATTGCAAAACTTCGTTTAAATCAATAACACATATTAAAGGGCCAAAGTCAGTCAAGACAAGCAATATTTCTCAACAATCCTATTTCTCATCAGAAACAGTGTAGGGACAACTTAGTTTTCTAGCTTTGAGCCACTTGATGTTTATTTTGCAAATAGAAATCCAATTATTTCTAGCTTCTAATTGATTCACAGCATATTTCATCCTTTAAAATACAAAACCCTGGCTAACTAGACAAACCAAACTAAAAAGAAATTGCCAACATACATGCTAATTGATAGCAACCACGCAAATCAATCGTGTAATCAATGATTGCCTACCTGCAGGGGGGCACTTTCGTCCTGCAAATACGGTATTGTATTATTACTAAATTTATAAAATACAATGACTGCCAATTTTCTTACTCTGAGGTTCCCTATGCTTATTAATTAAACATTAAACTTGCTAACCAAATTAGTCACAGTGAAACAAGAAACATTCCACCTTCAGGGGTTGCAGATAGCAATCACGCAATGCTCCCGTGCTATTAATGATTGCCTATCTCAAGGGGCACTTTTGCCCAGCAAAATTGTATACTATTGCAAAGCAAACTTATCATTTAGAATATATATTAGAATGAACCTTTACTAAGTTGAAGATTTTAATGAAATCAAACCAGACCAGCCAACCATTCAGAAACTTTGAAAACCGCCCTTGCATTCATCAGGTCAGAAAACAGCCCAAATCCACCCCTTGAACAAAAAAGACGTTACAAAAAGAAGCGGGAGTTTGTTTGAAGCCCCATTAAGTGCGACCGTGGCAAGTTCAGCCCAGCGTTAACGCGGGCCATTTATTTCCCCGTAAAACTCTATAACAGCCCATTATAAGCCTACTCCGCGGTGGATATAGATTACCCTCGTACACAGTGTCACATTTTATGTACTCCCCCCATCATGGTCGTCTCTCGGTAGCATATTGTTAGGGGGGGACCAAGCACCCCCTCCAATCTCGCTGAAAAAATCCTTGTCAGGCGTTCAATAATGCAAGACGCCGCCGCCAGAGGCGGAGATGTGCATTGCCCAAAGATTTACCGCTACTTCTGGGGGGATCAACGACAGGATTTGCACCATGCCCGGGCTCCCACATTAAGCGACGCAAATGTGAGAGAATGGTGGCGCTCGAGCTTCGGATGCCTTGGTGTTCCACAATTAGGTGCAGATGGCGCCAATGGGCGCCATAAATTACGCCAAAGTGGATTTGCGCCGCTTAAACACTGCGTTGACTGATTTTCCATGTGCTACAAAGCTCTTCCTAGAAAGCATGCGCATAATGAGTAGTAGCTTTGTCATCAGTTAACAACATGCCGTTATAGGCGAGTGGAACAAATGTAATTAAACTTCGAACAAAATTACCTTTTGCCGTTAATAAAATAACTTGTGCCTTTAAAATTCAGTTTACATACCCTGAGTGGAAAATGCATACATATACTGCAGTATATGGCACATGGTAATACCTATATAGGGGAAACATCTTATACAGTTTAAGTTACTTAGCCTATAATATATTATAAACACGTATGTGAACATATGACCACTCATCTGAATGGGTGCTAACGCCGAGTGGGTTACGTGCTTGCCTCTCGATCCTAAGGTGCAGGGGTTCTACCCGGTCAAGGTAGGTGGGAATTTTTATGGATTGAAGAAATTTCCTAAGTGGTGGCTCTTTCAGACGAGAGCTTAAACCGAGGCCCCGTGTAGATTGTTGCACGTTGAAAAAGCCGTCGAGTGGGGGTGGAAGTCCCCCTCCTAGGCAAAATTCCCAGGTAGATGATGAAGGCTCATCACCTGGCGTTGGTGATTACCCTCGTGTTGCAGAAATAGGTCAACGTTAAAAATCAACAAGCAAACATCTGAGAATATGTCAACATATCTCCATACGTGCTTAATGTTAGTAAAGTTTATATTTGTGAAATTTTGTTACGGTAATATATACAAGTACGACTACATGTTTTCAGACATACAAGGCGAAGATCATATATTGCCATATTAGGATGTAACATGGCATACATAACCTTAAATAATTTTTCAATCCGGGACTACACTGATTATTTGTCATATAATAAATACATATTCATTTTTTTAAAGACTCAAATGTCCATCATGTTACGTTAAAAGTTGAAAATTGATAAGATAAACATAAATTGGGGAAATAATATTAGTATATTTTTTGTATGCGAAATTTATACAAAAATCAGTATTATCCTAGTATTTGGTTATCAGAGGGGTAGGCATGGTCCACATGAATGAATTATGGCATCTCCCATATTGCTGGATAGATGTTTAGATACTTATAGATGCTGGGAAACAGTATCAATAGTCATTTATTGGAATTAGTATCAGCCAAAATTTTCCTTTTACAATATTTTTCCATGAGATTCAGGATTCTCATTAAATAGATCCGTCTCAGCTCACTCACTCAGCTGAGATTGTCTTTAGATCAACAGCATCACTTAAGATTTCAAAAGCAAAGAATTGTTCCCCAGTCATGGAGTGACCCACATTCGCTAAAACTGGCAATTGTCAATCAGATGTGCTCAATAGGGAGTTATTAACGCACACGTGCGATTACCGATAAAACTTGCGTCATGCCCTATTTTTTCACGAAAAAAACCTACTAAAAAACAGGCAAAAGGTTGCCACTGCGTCCAGTGAAAATCCAAATCAAAACCATCTGTGGCCATTTTGACACTGTATAAGGGAGCTTGGAAGTGGGGGGGTTAGTTGTCACATAACAATTCATTTCCATCAGTGACGTTCCCCTCCAGAAGTCATTAGCGCGAAGCAAGCCTTTCCGTTTGTTGTCACCTTACGTAACACCCCCACCCTCGTGACCTCGTCACCCGTCTCACGTGTCCCAGCTACTCGAAACGCCAGCCTGTCATTGGTCAGTGCGGACAACGTGTGGGAACGTCAAGGTGTGCGGCCTGCTGCTGATTTTTCGAAAATCTTTAATTATTCATCGGTGCCTATTTCGCGAAAGCCGATAATTTTCCTCGCGACTCTCACGATAAATCACTCCCGAAGAAGGCTTTCTGCGCTTGGTCGTACTCAGAGTTTGTGGACACCTCAAGAGTGTCACACAAGAGGAGGTGCCAAAGCAGATTCAACAATCAGCTGATTCGGCAAAGGGATGCACATTTGGAGAAGCTGACGATATAGACAGCTATGGAATCCAACTAGTCAATTTAAATTTTGAAGAAATGTTGGTAACATCTATAGCGAAATTTGTAGCAACAGAAATCGATAGCAAATAGATAAAGTTGGAAATTTTAACTATAGATTCCGCTACGTTCAATTAATTTTTAAACCTGATTAAAAATTTGAAGATTAGCAGAAGAATTTTAGTTTTTTGTTGGATACAAAATGGCTCAATAAATTTAATTACACTAACCTGTGATCTATATAACAAACAATATTTTCATAAAATACGTAGTTTCAATACTGACTCCAATTAAATCAAGGTTTAAGCGTGGTCAACCTTAATTAGAATTTGAATAATTATCGCATCAGGGGGGGATCTGCAGAATAGCCGTATTTCGTCCAGACTTTTACAATTGTCCTCAAAAGCACAATGGAAAGGGGTGGCCAGTGAGGAACCTCAGCAATCAATGAACATGTGTACCTGTTCCACACGAATAATTAATGAACAGTTATGCTGTCGAATATTAATTATGTGAAGCCACAAATGCACTCGTGGCTCGCATTTAAAGGCGATATTATGAATATTTGACGAGTGAAATGTCAAAGCATTTCATGTGCGAACTGAAGCGTATTCAAAAATGGAAAAAAATAAAATAATTGAAGGTTCGATAGGCCTATTCCAGGACTGCTTTTGAATCAAAATTAACAGCTCGAAACAAGGGGATTATCTATGACGACTAATTAAACTAATCTACCGTTATTTCTCGTTTCATACTTCAATACAATCCGCATTTCCATATTAATAACACTGCATTGACACACAAAAATGGAATTAAAGTGCTTAGCAATTTAATTTTTTTTTGTAATGTTATAAGTTTGTCTAGTATAGCATTAACAATATTAGCAATTAGCAAAATTAAAAATATAAATTTCACTATTAGAGACTAATCTTTTAAAGTTGTTTCATTGAATTTAAGTTCAAAACAAGGCATCTATTAAACATGTATACGGTACTACTATATCGAAGAACAATGCTATGTCAGTGTAATTGCAATATGAAATGCGGCCATTTCTGTCATGACATCATGATATAGGATCTTGACGATGCATTAAAGAAGTTTGTACATGACATTTTGTCGATGTTAGGAATATTAACAATTTTGTTATAAAAGCTCCAACATGGTATCCAATGTCATTTTAGATCAATAAACTATTACACTTTGGTGCCAATATAACAATATTTGAAACTATAATTATCACTGGGAAAGTTCATTTACCATCTCTACAAACAAACTTTCAATATTGGGCCCTTGGCATCAAACAAGAAAATATTGAATATGGCGCTCACTCACAAATAACGATCAATAATCAATAGCAAAAAACGATCCAACATTACGTCTTGCAACAATGATCCAAAAATATGGGTGACGATGATGTCCATGAGTCTGGAAATGCCATGACAGTTTCTACATTTAATGACTTTCTTTAAAATAGAGATCTAATCATTTCACTACATGAAGGTGAGGATGTTGCTCTGTCGCATGATTTTCCCATCACTGCGTGCCATCTAGCGAACAAAACTAATAGTTTATCTACTATCCACCTCATATTTCCCAGTCAATAGGTTCACCGCAGTAAAAGCGCTTCAAGGGGGAGATTGAGTGGTCAAGTTTTGAAGCATGATAAAGGGTCAGCTAGCTAACCTATACGAGGCAGTTTGGACACTTCCATTAAAGGGAGCTGGACAAGGTCAGACAATACGATTAAAATGTCTTGGTCACATATGCAAACAAGTCAAGGACTATGCAAGAACCTGATTTTTCAGAACAAGAGCAGGCTCGCTGGAAACTAATAAGATGTTGTCCAAATCCCAACAAACTATAGATATGTGACCTGCATGGAAGGGGGTAGTCATGTGTCATGTGTCCTTTACTTGATGACTGCTGCAGGAGCACAGACTATACTTTGATGGAGTCGTAGTTTGGGTAGTAGTTATAGAAGCAGCTCCCAGAGGAAGAGTCAATCTTGTAAAAGGATCCAATCCAATATAGTGAAATCTTGGACATGGACGTTCTAGCCAAGGAGCAAATAAGCATCCCCAAAACCTCTGTGCCCGATACATGGAGGATACATGCTCATTGCAGAATAGCACGCAAGTGCTCATTGGCCCAATTTTAACCCTCCGTTTGAAAGGAATTAAAACATGTATTTATATATTTAGCATGACAACGATGCAAAATCTTTCAATCGTCCACATTGCAAATTTTTCGAAATGGATCTTTCGAAGCAAACTTGCAGAAATCAATGTTGGGATGTTCGTCAAAGACCCAAATCGAGCAAACATATCGAACGCCAACCAGGGGGTGGGGGTTGTTATGTACAAGAAAACCACAAAAACCGTGTTTTGTGTCAACACATTAGTGGTGCACACGCGACGGACGCTCGTTCGTTCTATAAAAGCTTGCGATTTGGCCGATTCCCGAGAGGAACAAACAACAACGAATGGATTTGCTAACGAAAAATCCAGGTTTCGCCGCGAGCACGCGAGCACGCTTAGGCCACCTCGCAAAACGCTTTTCCCAGAAGGCCTTAATGGATTCGCACGTCGTCACCACGAATCGGTAATCAGGGTTGAAAACCTGGGATTATTGACAATGGCATCCCCGAAGATTCCAGCAAGGGCCGTCCACAAATGAAGCCTAGCATCGAGGATGATGATTCGATCTTTCGGCAGGGCGGTATTTATGGACGGATGTAGTGAATTGCTCAGTGGAGAGATCTGATCAATGTGGCGCAACATGTTACCAGCGTGTACATAATTTTCATCAAAGATCACACGTACATATTTTTTGTTGTTGCTTGTAACACAAAAAAAACCATTTGGTTCATACATGCCCCATCTAATGACCAGTCTAATGATGTGTTTATACTTTATTTTACATTCGGTAGCTGTTGGGTTAGCACTGACTACCTTAGGCAATATAGGCATCAATGACTTCCTTATTTATGGTCCTTTCATGAGAAAAGGGGAAAGGTCAACATCCCATGAACTTAACTATTCTGGATCCGCCCTTTCAATGTTTTATGAAATGACACTATATTCCCTTTAAGTCATTTTGAAAGCTCCAATGTTTATTTGTATTTTGAATAGAAATAATTTGTTTCAGGTCGTGAACCAATAAATGAGTGATGAAAAATCAATTAATTACTAAAAGTTGTCCCACATACTGTATGAATGTGATTTGTTATTTTTAACATGTCCTGCTGAAGGGCAGGGGGATGATTAACTAGCAGATAATGTCTCATATCTGAACGTGATGATCATAGGACCGTACATTTCAACCTTTATCAACTCACAGTACACTAAACAAGGTCTCGAAATCTCAGATTTCGAGACGTATCTCCCTGTATGCCCCTTGAAGAGCTTAATAGGTCATTGCATATATCCATTCAATGTTTAAGTATGGTGTAAACACTACCTATACGTACGTCTATTCCATGGTTATCCCATATTAGTTGTATATATGGTCATGCATATATATGTGAAATATGGTCAATCATAGGTTAAATATGGTCATTCATGGGATACATATGGTCATAAATTGACTAAATATGGTGCATATACATGATTATATACATGTATGTATGGTCATGGCTAATTAATGTCATTACGTGCCGATATATGGCCGTTCATATTATGACATATTATGGTCTATTTATAGCAAAAACATGGTCTTGTATAGCTTTTCCAACCGGGATAAAATCGTTTTCAGAAAATAATTTTTCAATACAAATATTTATGCCCTTCTCAAAGCTCCGCGGCACCCTCTGGGCCCCTTGGCAGCGCACACGTGTGCCGCGGCACACTAGTTGAAAACACTGTTATAGAGCCTACTAGAACCCAACCACAATGGCGCTCCTATATCTAGCTTTCAACACAATGCGTCCCTAGCGACATCCCCCCTCCCCTCCCCCCACTCCCCCGCGAAACCAATAAGTCCACAGAAGCATCTCGTGAACGACAAGGTTCCACGCGATCCGGTTGAATAGCGGTGCGTGCCAGGGGGCGGAGGACCGGACGTGGACAGCGATTTGGGCACGCAAATGTAACGTTCTCGTTAGGAAGGCGAGGGAGGGGGGTGTCCTAGGGGCTGGGGATGGGACCAGGATGGGCAAAGGGATGGACCGAACCCGGAATTCAAAGCCAGGAAAAATCTATATATGCGACCGATGACAAAAAGCTGGTAAACAAGATGGCGTTCTTTAGTTTTGGGATCATCTGGGAAGTTGGGAGGAAGGGTTGTCAACTCCCCCCTCTACCTCCTCCTTATTCTTAATTCCGTGCGGATATTTGCGTGCTACGGGCATTGCGTGTGCGCCCAGATAAGTGCGATTCGATTGGTGGTTCCAAAGAATCACAAAGACACGATCCAGGGAAGCGCAAACACGCAAAATCGTTCAAGAATCAGGATTCATACCTAGCCAGTATCGATAAATCAATGTTCTATGCTGCGACGCATGCCTCGAGACGCAGCGCCGCAAGGCGGTAACACTCAACACTGAACTTGACCGCGGTCAGTTGATAACACCAAGGCTATCTTGTATTTGTTCCCAAGCACGTTTTCCTATAAAATTTCATTTTTTTTTTAAACTAAATTTTAATAGTGAAAGCAACATTATAGGTTATGGTTCCCCATCGACTTATCTTGGCAAACCATTTAAAGGATAATATGCTAAATTTACAACAACAACAAAATGTTCAAATATAGCTGCCTTTGTCAACTTGGGTGAATGTGAACATTGTCATTACAGTACAAATGTAAAAACGAGGCGCGTTTTTAAATTAAGGGCCGTTCTACCATCAAAAAAGAGTACCTGACACAATTACAATGAATTTCAGCAGCACAATGTTTTGTTAACAAAACTTGAATCACAGTACGAAACACATTATCACTCACACGTACATGACTTGTAAAATAAAATACTGACTGTGGGAAAACTGTTGGATAGCTAGTTTATGAATCATATAAAGATAATTTGCATGTACAATTCTGATTACCAGTTTCAATCGGCGGTATCACTAAAACGGCCTTTACTTAAAAAACGTAATGCAATACTCTTATTCCAGCAGAAGACAGCAATCACCAGAGCCACGACCTTTTACACTTCAAGTGGTCATTTTTCCGCATGCAAAACCCGTGAAGATTTACGAAAAGTTACATTTTAACATTGATACAAAAAATGACCACTTCTATAATAATTAAATCTGATCAAGTTGACGCCACTAATACGCCACACCATGGCGTGGTGAATCGGAATAGTGCTAATTAAAATCAGCCATCATACAAAAATTAGTAGCAACCACCAAACAACAGGAAACAATGAGTTTGTGATACATCATCTTATATTAAATTTCTCAACCAATTCCAAAAGCCAGGACAGCAAGAATTATTTCTCGCGTATAGGACAATGCCAAAATTGGATACCCATGGAATCCATTGTGCCTTTCTTGTGCTTGCCATCGCATGCAGTCCTGGACCATATGGATTTCCGTTCGCTTATTTTGCCAACGCTTCTTTATGCGCATTTTAGATGAATATCTGGGATGTCCTCAATCACGATGAATATTTGATTCGTTATAGGGACATCGTGACTGACGCGACTGGCACGACTGTTTGCGCCCAGCCATTCACGCACTCCTCTTCGCTAATCTTGTCCAAATCTCATTGTCTGCTCTGGTTTTCTCACCAAACTCGCTGCTTTTTTTTTGCCTTATTCTGCTTTTCCACACTCGATTATCGGATTCTGATCGATCCAACATTCGATTTCAGGACGCGTTATGCGCTTTCGCTCGACTTAATTTTGTATACGAATTAGCTCTTAGGTGACAATCGCAAGTTTTTTCTTGTAGCAACTCTGACATCGCGCATCGTTTACTGCCGGAAAGTACGAGAAAAAAACCCAGATCCCATGTAATGTCGAAATGGAGAAACAATTTCTTAAAATTGAATACTAAATTTGTACTAAAACTGTATATCTGAATATACAGTATCACAACTTTTAAATATGAAAATATGTCATGTGTATTATTTTGTTATTTGTTTTTTCTATACAGGATTGGAGAAAAACAGTTTAAAATAAATGTGAAACAATTTTTATAAGCGTTCTATAAGTAAATTTTGGCAATGTAATTTTGGGGATAGTTGTTTTTCGGAAGTTGTAATTTCCTCAGGTTATGCATGAAGGAAGACAAATTAAAATCCAACAGTATTTATAAACACAAAATACGGTCATTCAACACATGTTTACTTAAAATTTCATATTTGTTTTGGATTGGGGTTTTTTCCAATCTTGCATAGGAAAACAAAGAGCTAGTGGCAACTCACATTATAAAAATAATACACCTGCCATTTTCATATTTAAATGTTGTGATACAGTAGTTTGTTTTTATAAAGTGATGAATTTTAAAACTTGTCTTCCTTCATGCATAACCTGAAGAAATATAAATAATATAAGCCATTTCATTTCGAAATCATAACTAACACCAAAATTTGTTTGCATTGCCTATATAGAACACCTTAATTTAGATAGTAATTTACAATGGCAATGACATCAGAATAAATTTCAGATTTAAAACATCTTGTATTCGTAAAACATTTTTGCCAAAAAAGTAGTTTATTGAATTCAGGGCTCTTTCCAATCCATTTTTTTTTTCGTATCTCATTAAAAGTATGTAAATTATTCATTCGTACTCTGAAGTGCCCTTTGAATTTTTCATTTTTTAATGAGCTAAAGCCATTTTTGGAAACAACAGCTGCAAGGTGAACGAACTGCATGGAGGAGGGGATGGAAATAATTTGAAAATAAGCTGATCTTTTGAATGCTCTCTTTGTCTCCAATACTCTTTAAACTGTTGACATTTTAATGTCCGATTAACTAAATTCTCTCGGTTAGTTTAGCCAAAAGCCGTATCTCCAGTCAACATATCCTACGTCAACAGCGACTTAAACATTAAATAAATTTGGACTTTCTAGGAAGTCTATTCCATCGTCTACTGGCATGCATACATAGTATGCATCTGTTTTTGCACGAATTTTGACATGTTAGTGTCTTTCTACTTTTATATATTTAGTGGCTAGCTGTTAGGTTTGAATATAATGAAAACGAGATGTCAAATACAAGGAAGATTAAAACGTTTGAATAAGTGCATCCCTATATACGGAATGTTGGTTGTTGCCCACAACAAATCTGTCAGCTAGCCCTCCCACTAAATGATTTCAATATTCTGGATCTGAACCATCTTGTAAAGGTTCCAAATAGAAGCGCAGTATTCCAACATAGTATAAAGAACCCGAGCTGTATGCATAGCCCTTGAAATTGTTTCATTACAATGTCACTAAGCTGATGGAATTTCAACAACTAATAAACTAATATTTTCACTATTTATTTCAGTCGAAATTCGTATTTTCATTGAATTCCTTAAGTTTATTTCAGTATACAACCACAGATCAGTTTTTTCCTACAGTTAGATAATGCTAATTCTAGATATACCAAAGTTCCATTTCTCTGTTCGTTAACCCCTTTCCTCCTGTAACCATAACCAGATTCACAATGCAACAATTAACCGACGCCAAATAACGTCCAGACGTTTAAACGACTTTACGTTTCGGAAATGACGTAGAATCTGAACGCTATCCCATCATGCACCAGCGCCACATCCACTTCCGGTGCTTTCAGGCGCACCCTTGTCCATTTTCCAGGTGAGATGCTAAATAAAATTGACGCTTCCCCATTCCAATTGCCATTTTGGATAAAAGGGGACATTGAAAAGCGGGGGGATTGGGGTTGAACATACATCCTTTTTTTTATTCGTCCATCCAATCAGTTTCCCCAGTTGAGCAGCTTGTCTTTTCCACAACATAAAAAGCAATGTTTGGATAAAGCAGAATTTTATGCCTTTCGTAGCGTCTTTAATGGCGCTCTCCCTCTTCTCCAATGGGGGAAGAGAGGCGTTTTGCACACGGGACCCAAGCGTCACCGCACCATGCGTCTGCCAGTACATGCTCCGGGAATGGTGAGAATCTCGCAATCTGCGGACATCGTTTTTATAGCTTTCCGATGACTGCCTTCAATAAACTTGCGCAAATTGGAATAACATAGACACAGATAATGGAGCGATAATTACAGATCGCATAATGGTGGTGTAACACGAGTGCTACAGCGGCTGCTTCATCGATTGGTTGGAAAACGGGAACGCTTCCGAGCCTAGCAACACCCGTCGAAACCTCCATTCGGGGGCACCTCCGAAGGGCTGCCCATGTCGCAGTACTGCAAGATAGTTTACTGCAATCTATATCTTTATAACATGGGCACTGATGCCGGTCTATGATTTACCTCCTGCAATGGGCAATATGCACCGAATATCATATATGGCTTTGAGAAAACCTTCCTTTGAGCAATAATTATGTGTTCGAAATTCAAAATGTGTTGGAAATTAAACTATAAACTTTAGATTGAACACAAAAATGATGCACATGAAGCACAGCAAATTATGAAACGATTTGGAACAGCTATGACTGCACAATTTTACTGGTATTTTATTTAGCTGGGCATTTTATTTCAATACATGTAGTAAAAATACTTTAAACCAGTTTTTTTAAGTTTATATCTCATATGAAAAATTTGGGATACATTTTAGAATGCTTTAAGGATTTGTGTTTTTAATAAATGTTCTAAATATACCGAAAACTCTAATAATACAATTTCAGAATTCTGAGAATGATACTGATAGTGAAAACGTTGTCATTACAGTTGCAAATGCTAAAGTGGTTTAGTTTTTTCTCACAATTATGATCTGCAATTTAGAAACAGTAAGCGAAAACATAATTGAAGACATACTATAAAAACTGATGGGAATATTTAAATAAAATAATTGGAAATAATGTTTATCTCCTAAGAAATAAACGAAATTTGATAAATTAAACTGGGAAATCATCTCAAGATATTAAGATTTACACATTGTTTTCAAAAATCCCATTGGAAAGGAACATTTTGATAGTCGCAAATATTTAAATTGCTGAAAATTTAATATTATATATGTGATGTGCGAGATTGCACTGCCCAATTGCGAGTGGTATTTACATTTATGCAACACTGGAGATTGGAAAATTGAAATGTGAACTTGAAATTTGGTTATTTACGTATAGAAAATAAGACAAAATACAACAAACCAATTTCAACTTTTTTAAATAAAAAATAAAATTCACTGCCCAACAATAAGAGGTGAAGCGGCGAAAACAGAGGCAACTCATATAAGCCGCTAATCACAAACCACTGAGTCAATAAGTTTTTAATTTCTCCCAACAAGTCCTTGTGGGCGGGCCGCTTTCCCTTTATATCGTTTTAATATCATAACGTTTAGTGGTCAGTAGTTATATAATTATGCGAAAATCCATAGGCCGCTTCCGTCGCGCACGAATAGTCCTAACTAAGCAGTGGATGGAATCCTAACAGCTGGTTGGGTATTTAATGGTCAAATTAGGGGGCATTCATCCAGTTCATTATCGATGAAATTCGGCTTTATATTTGATACGGAACCTCGGTGTATTTTAGGCTTAGATTTTGGTGCGGAAGTTCATGTTTGCATGTTCTTAGCATAAGCAATGCGTGTTTTCAAATAAAAAACAATGTATTATGCATGCAGAATGGGGGGAGGTTTTTTTTTTTTTTGGAAAAAAAAATTATGCATTCACGGTTATTTCTCGTTACATGAAACTACTTAAGTTAAAAATTAAAAAGATAGAATACCTATATTTGCATAGTGAAACCAGGATGAAAACGTACGATCTTTTGTGAACCAAAACATACAAATAGTCCTTTAAAAATGCAATATATGCGTTCCTGAAAAACCACAAGTTATGGAAAATCGCGTAATAATAACGAAAGTACCTATGGGGAAAATAGGGTTAATACAGGTTACACTAGGAGCCTAATTCAGAATAATATTTCCAATTTCCTAAACTAGACACTCGTCTTTGAACTGGAGGAAACAAACTACAATGGGTTCAACATCTCCTTGCACTAAGATCTTTTTGGATTCTAGAACCCAGTTTCAAATGAAGAACTTTTACTGCAAGTGCTAAAACTACCCTGTATACACCCTGTACATTCGTAAATTTCTACCCAAAACTGCGCACTGGTCACACTGGTGTGCCTTGTTGTAAATCAGGACAATGGGCGTAAGCCGTTGACCAGCTATCATCAATCATCACATTTCTTATATTCTTCCATTACTCCCTGAATCCCTAGGCTTAGAGCAAGGGTGATAATAATTCCTTGACCACCCACTGGACAATCATCCATCAGCCAACCCGGTATCCGAAAGGGGGCGCTCCGACTAGTGACCCACCTAAGGGTAGCAAGGGGCGTGTCAAGCGAGCTTCCATATGCAGGGTTCCCACCGATTGACCCCCGTCAAACGACCAAGGGTCATCACAAAAAAAGACGGATAGAAATAACCGGAAATTCGAGGTCACATGGACCTCGTGGTGGGCAGCGCTGCTGGTCAGTGTTGCTAAACGAGAAAAAAATTACAAAAAAAACCAACGGTTGACGCGGATAATCGATGAGGAGATCAGCCGAGGTTGGACGTAAATCGGAAATGGATTTCCGGCGAAAGCTAATTAAAACACTGCGTCTAATTAAAATTAATGAGAGGGAATGCGGAAAATCGATACCAATTGAACGTGATCCAAGCAAGCTGACGCCACTGATGTTAGTGTTTAAGAATTCTTCGCCGGGATAATTTTCCAAACAACCTGCAGTAAATCTCAAACATATTAAGAGCAGCTGCTCACGAACTTTTCGGACCCTCAGGCACTCGAAAAAAATACTAAGGACCACAACAGTTCTATCAAAACGGGTGATGTACCAAATAATATTTACCACTTCAAAAATTTAAATAGCGAAATTTAAAATATATATACAGTATTACCGTATTTACTATTGTATTACTTGTATAAATGCATGTCATCGTAATGTCATTATGTATTTCAAGAAAATGTGACATGTTCAATCAGTTGGATGGAAAATTTGACATTGCTACATCAGTTCCCAAAGTCAACTGGCAGGCAAACACTGCAAGCACCAATGTTGTCCTAAAAAGCTAGCGTCAGATTTCATTTTATACTCGAGTCTAGCATGAATGATCTACACTTATTTTTTGGATAAAATGTTTTCAACTAAAACTGGAAAATTTTTGTCTTACAATTAAATGGCGACAAGAACTTGTTTACTAACCCGAAATCGGTCTTATCTATATTAATGAACAATGTTAAAATATGTATACTCTAAGTATATGGTCCAAAATTCAATACCATCTAAAAAAAAGTTCAAATCTATTCTAAAAACAGTCTACATCCATAAAATGTTTGCATTGCCAATATTGACAGTATCGGACCACAATGCATAACAAATGGCCCCATCAGAAAAACACGTTTTCGTTAACTTAGATTCGTCAGAAGCTCAAAACTAGATCCACCCTCCGGTGCAAATAGTGAAACTTCCGCGCAATATTTCATTTGAAACAAATCGATAATTGGGCCACTTGGGTACACACCAATAACGGGATGGTTCGACAAATGTCGGCATCAAATAATGACATAATCGCCAGGAAAAATTGTTGGCGCATTTGAAAATTGGGGAATTGGAGTGTCTAAAACAGGCCTTTAATGGTGCATTGTCCACACAGATCATTTCCGATAATAAAAACTAATATATTTTCCAGCCTAGT
This sequence comes from Ophyiulus pilosus, assembly GCA_033995625.1. Classification (NCBI taxonomy): domain Eukaryota; kingdom Metazoa; phylum Arthropoda; class Diplopoda; order Julida; family Julidae; genus Ophyiulus; species Ophyiulus pilosus. The sequence goes on from JAUJYV010001162.1 coordinate 16,811, forward strand.
GCTTATTGACACTGGCGGACGAGGGGCGCGCTTCCGGTCACGTGTCCCCACACTTGCCAGAAAGTGTGTATACGCCGGTGGCACGTGCGCCGCAAAGAGGGCGTGAAAAGAACCCAAGTATGACTGAGGGGAAATCCCTGGCCTAAACGTCAGTATTGCACGATGCACGTGCAGCAAGTTGGATGGAAAAACTGTGGCGGTTGGCTTAAATAGTGGATAAGGTAACTTTGTGAAAATGGGGAAATGGAAAAATGGAGGCAGTTTGGGAGCCAAAAACTGAACAAAAATGAAAAATATCAGAAAATAGATATATTTTTTTCAAATAAAAAATAGCATAATTTACAGGAAATAAAACTGGTCCTAACAAGCGCCTCCATTGGTCTTATTATCTAAAGTGCATTGTTTGAAGTGATTTAGCAAAAATCAACCACACTTTATGTAAGTAATAACTGAGATAAGATAAATACAATAGTTTGCTGGTAGCCATCAGTGTTTTACGATACATCAGAGTATTCAGTAAATTTGCTGAACAAAATTCAAGTATTTCAAGAACAGTTCTCACTACCAATATCACAATATTTTTCCAAAGAGTCTGACGAATTTTCCCGACTTTGTCGAGCTGATAAATATTCAAGCACATTTCCCAACTTTTCGAAATTTTAAGGCTGCTGCATGGACACTGTACGAACGTGTTTTTCGGTATAGTGATGCGGTTTTTGAAATTAGTGAATAAAAAAAATCACAAAATTTGAATAATTATTTCAGCATGTTTTTTTATGCGTGACACAAATACGTTAGAACCATGAAAAAGAGCTGGATCAAATATGGGTGAAATCAGAAGAAATATGGACACCTATCTGAAATATACTATTATACTTCGATATTAAGAGTATAAAAACAATGTATTAGTAATCCACATGCGTGTCAGCTCGTATATTACAAGGAAACATGGAGGTTGACGTCATTAATATCTGTACCAAATCATCCTACAAACATCAATAGTACCAACTATTAATAACACCAAAACTAATCAAACAGGCCAAAAATATCTTGCAACATCAAGGCTTATCTAAAGTGCATTGTTTGAAGTGATTTAGCAAAAATCAACCACACTTTATGTAAGTAATAACTGAGATAAGATAAATACAATAGTTTGCTGGTAGCCATCAGTGTTTTACGATACATCAGAGTATTCAGTAAATTTGCTGAACAAAATTCAAGTATTTCAAGAACAGTTCTCACTACCAATATCACAATATTTTTCCAAAGAGTCTGACGAATTTTCCCGACTTTGTCGAGCTGATAAATATTCAAGCACATTTCCCAACTTTTCGAAATTTTAAGGCTGCTGCATGGACACTGTACGAACGTGTTTTTCGGTATAGTGATGCGGTTTTTGAAATTAGTGAATAAAAAAAATCACAAAATTTGAATAATTATTTCAGCATGTTTTTTTATGCGTGACACAAATACGTTAGAACCATGAAAAAGAGCTGGATCAAATATGGGTGAAATCAGAAGAAATATGGACACCTATCTGAAATATACTATTATACTTCGATATTAAGAGTATAAAAACAATGTATTAGTAATCCACATGCGTGTCAGCTCGTATATTACAAGGAAACATGGAGGTTGACGTCATTAATATCTGTACCAAATCATCCTACAAACATCAATAGTACCAACTATTAATAACACCAAAACTAATCAAACAGGCCAAAAATATCTTGCAACATCAAGGCAGAGCTTCCCCTTGTGGCCAATCGCTCAACTAAAGGCCTCAATAAATCAAAAGATGATATAGAGTATTTTATGTGTTCTTCAATAGATGCACCTGAATAATCAAATCTGAAATGGCAACTCGTTTAGACCTACATTTGTCTCTATACGGATGGTTCAATCCGTTTCCAGAACTGATTAAACAGCATGTGAACAACTGGCGCTGAATACACAGACTGTCAGTTCGCAGATATATACACTGAAACTTGAGGCGATTAAAATTGGATTTTATGTTGGAAACATCGGATCCTTTTTCAGGAACGTTTGACATTACTAAAATATGCAATTAAAAATGTGCAATAAACGTCTTGATTTATAAGTATTCACGCCGCCAATGTTGTGCACTTAATAGATTAACCCCATGCAAAATTGAATTAAGTAGATTCACATAGATGTGCCATCTGTGTGCCTTCAATGGAGACTCTAGCGGAATGTTTAACCAATTGTCAAATTTCTGCTCTTTTAAAATTCTTTCTCAAATATTCCTAAACACGTTCGCTGTTGTATTGAAATGACACACGCGATCCCCAGTGTGCACATGTAATCAAATACAAAACGAAAATGTAGTGTTCTTTCAATGTAGCCAACAAAAACACATCCATGGTATGTAGATTTCTTAGCGTTTACATTATTTTGTACACCCCTGTATTTCTGGTCATTGCATCCTTATCTTGTTGTGTACCTCACGTTGCCTCTAGCTAGCGGAATTGTTACCTACATATCTACATACCCAATTAGAGTAAGTCAAGTTTGACCAACCTGTTCAACTGGTCGTTGGTCGTTAAATAACTAATGCCACCCGATGGTCTTGAATAGATTTTGAGCAAGCCAACGCCTTAACGTTAACTTTAACGTTAAAGGCGGGAAGTGAGAAGCTACGGACCCAATGAACTGAACGTCATGAATGCGCATGCGTGATTCTTCCCTCCCCGCCTTTAACGTTAAAACGTTGGCTGGCTCAAACTATTGGCAGTATAACCAGTGGCGGCTCGTAGCTAAATTTAGTGGGGTGCTGCAACAGTCAAACTGTCAGCACTGCGTGGGGGCGACAGTGCGCTCTTTCGCCTCCCCCTCGCAGCCTCGCGTGCAGCTCCCTATGTGCGCATGCGCACAACAGTCAAACTCCACGCTGCTGGAACTGTGAAGCGCACAGCTCCAGAAAGGTTTTTGTATAAACTGGGGGTCCCCCAGTGAGGGATGGCTACTAGTTATATATATAGTACAAGAAAAAAGGACTCATTATATTAATTTTCATCGGTAATATGAAGTAGAAATAAGGGGTGCTGCAGTTCCACAGTGCCTATACGCGAGCCGCCACTGAGTATAACGTTAATCACATTAACAAATTTAGTGAAAATGATCAGTTATTTTACAGATTTATGGTGGGAACATGTTATAGTACATGGTAATAACTTTAAATTAACTGCTCCAGTTGTATTTATAGTTTGAACAATTGCAGCTTAAATAGCAAAAATGCAGAGCTATAGACACCAAAATGTATGACAAATTACGCTTATTTAATGAGCGTTCTGCTGTATATTTATTGAGAATAGCCAGCCTTCAAATATATACCCAATATCAAATGTTAACTATAGCTTTTAGAACGTGAATTATACAGTAGTTTCTATTCAAAAATCTCAAATTACTGTGGGGTAACTCCGTGTGAAAAGCCCATAAATAAATGCATTTTGTGGTGCATTTTGAAATTTCTAATAAATTCAAAATATATATTTCAACAAGAATTAAACATAATTTGTATATTTGAAACTGCATTTTTTAACTTGAATTATGTAGTACGTATTTTTTTTTCTATACAATATTATGCAATTTTCATATATAAAACATGATGGGAAAATGTACATTTATTTTTATACAAAACTAGACCATCTAATAAATTGGTGCAAACTCGTAAATTTTCAGCGTGTACTATATAGGTTGTGTGCAGTATATTACATTATACACAAAACATATTACGGAAAACATGTTAAACTTTACATGTAGAAATCGAATAAAAGTTCTAGAGTCTGAGCATTTGAGAAAATCACTTTCAATGCACTTTCAAAGCAGTGCTGTTGTATTTCACACAAGTGTTTCTTGAATGCCCGCTATGTGGCGTGCACAAGAAGTTTCCCTCCATTCAATCCTATTGTTTGTTATGCAAATTACAGCCGTTCGCATTATCATCGTGATTAGGATTACATTGCACAGGTGAGCCTCCGCACGGTCGAGGATGAGTGCTCTCGTCCAGCGCCTGGGTGAGGAGACCGACAAATGGCCCCAATATGCATGGTGCCCAGTCTAGCGGAGCGCCACAATGACCCGGGGGTGGGGGGGGGGGCTCAGTGCCGTGGGGTCACG
>JAUJYV010001163.1:0-20932 GCA_033995625.1 Ophyiulus pilosus
TCGTTAAGCGAGTCATTTTTTAAAAATTTATATTGCTCGTTATGCGAGGTGCTCGTTAAGCGAGGTTCCACTGTATAATAGTTGTAATTTAATAACATTATTTTGTCGAGAACGAGATAAAATCTCTTAATATGATAACTTATAGCGTGATGTCACAATTTCAGAGATTTGTTTAGTTTATCACCACAATTTTGGCGTCATTGTGTTTTGAAAAAGGTTTTTCAGTTTTTGGTTTTTCTATTTAATTTAGTGAATTGGGAGAGGGTGTCTCAGTACCAAATGTATGTACATTTTCAAAACCTCGACAAAGTTGGGAATTGTGCTTAAATTGTGTGCTAAACGTCAGTTTTGTGCTGGAATTTCCCTTTGAGGTCAGGGCATTTCCGTTAATCAGAAAAATCTGGAAAATATCGTGGAATTGGTAGCGAAGGGCGTGCTGGGAAATAAATATGTTGGACACCCTACATTTAAAAAATAAATAAAGGACGTCTATGAGAAGGTGTGGATCTGTAATAAAATGGACGCCTTATAATGGGGGTGTAGGGGAAGTTCAATTTTGAAGGAATTTCGGGGACGTCCTTTTCTAATGGTCCCTAAGATGGTCATTAAGCAAAGCTCAAAAAAGGAAGTCATTTGTTTTAAGTGGGTCCTAAATCCTTAAGTCCTAACCTAGTGTAAATAAGGATTTTGACACTCACCTCCTATTTTGATACCACGTCTTGACCTGGGTATCTGTGAGACTGAGACTAGCTGCCAGTTCCATGCGATCTTGGACGCTGAGGTACTTTTGGCGCTCGAAGTTCTTCTCCAATGTCTGCAGCTGGTGGTCTGAGAATGCTGTCCTCGCTTTACGTTGTTTTTTCATCTTTAGCGAGTTAGGCGAAGATGATGTCGTCGTGTTGGGAACGTTGTCATCATCGTCTTTACAAGAATCTGTGAATGAAAGTTAAAACGAAATTGTGATTATGTATCAAATTCAGACCAAAATGTTGAGCTCAATGACTTACAATTTAACCCGATATAAAGAGATTCAATTTACAATAAACATGATTACCATTACACATTACATCAAAGTGTAACCATATTAAAGGTCTGTTTCAAATGTAGTTATCCATGCATGAAGTCTGTTTTTGTCATCGGATTACTGATCAGTAATTTAACAAAGAATACATGGTTAAATGATCGTTTAGCTTCAAGAGTTCACACATGCATAGGATGATGGGTGTTCTATGCACTACGGGTTATGTTAACATAGTTGATTATAACGACTTGATCTATTTGGATAATCGGGGCTTTCTCTATGATTAAGTAGCAATTTATTGCAAAGTATATTCGAATATTCATCTAATTTGTCGATTAAATCTTTTTATGTATTATGCAACCTATCATTAAACATGTTGTCTCGTTTAATTTAAGGTTGAAGATAAAGTAGTGCTGTTTTGCATTGACATGATAGTGGAGGCACTTCTGACTTAGAAGTATACATGTCCATAAAACTTAGGTCTGTTAGCACCGCCATGGTATATAACCTGTTTTTAGGAATTCAAATTTGCATAATCGACGATTACAGCTCTGTTGTTAATCAGTGCGGTTACAAGAAAACTGCCTGAAACCTGTTTAAATCATCGAGATTCCGATATGACCACATTTTGAGGGGCTCATTTCTTGTGCAATTAAACATAAGTACTTCAAAGCTACGACACAACAAATTGGATACTGGTGTGGGGGGTTTTCCAACTCTGTCATTAGAGGGCGCTTCGTGGTCCATAGGAAGATTTTCCCAGCCAAATCTCGATAATAGGTCCATGAAGGACTTTCCCCTAAAGAAGTCTTTCACACTTTGATGGCAAACGTTTCAATCTCCATCCAAGGGGAGGAGAGAAGGTCGAAAAAGCAAAGGAAACAGGGCTTTTAGCACAACGAAAATTGTCCATAAGCGACTGCTGTCTCCGCAACACCTGTTCCCACGCTCCCCAACTGCGGAAGTTGGCAGAAATTTAATTAAGGGAAGGTTGAGTCAGCTTACGCAATTAATAGGCCGTAATTTGGCATTAATTCTCCCCCTCTCCCGCCCATAAAAACAACTAGCCGGACGATGGACGATGTGCAAAGCCGTAAAACCGACCGACGATACGTTATTCGATTATGAACAGGAGGCAAAACTGAACAGCGAGGTATGGCCCCCCTTATTTGGAGCGCCGTGACAATGGAGTTAATGGGCTGATTTGTAAAAAAGTTGCTTTTAATTAGCCGTTAATTGGGCAAACGGACGCCCAAAATGGCCGACGCATCCGCTGTTTTTTGTTCAACCAAAATGGTTGAGTGACCCTGGGTTAGCTTGCCACGAAGTCACAAAAATTACTGGGGTTGGGCAAATTAAGAAATTGATTGCCTAAATTGCGGATTTTAGTACGTTGTAGTATATGTGCTGCACATTATATACACATCAGACCAGAAAGCAACATGGCGGTCACAACCTTCCAAACCGCAATACTTCAGAACCTTCAGTTTTTTGATGATTGTTAAAATAAACTTGAAGAATGCAGGTTGAGGGTTTGTGGTGTTGTCCAGGGTTTTATCCAAAATAATTTTTAAGCACATTCACATATTGCTGAAGTTAGCTTTCCATGCAGACATTAATACTGCTGATACTCATGCATGGCATGACAGGCTTAGCTGGTTGCATGTTTAGGTATGCGTCATGATACACATAATAGCCACATATCCCAACCGTTTTACAAGCCCTCCCTGACGATTGCTCTTCGCAATCCTCAAGGGCCCAATGACGGTTCCATTAGCACCCACCTTGGTGGTATTGCCCAAAATGGAACAGTAATTAAAGAAAACGGTGGGTCATGTGGCAGGTAGGGATGACCCCAAACGGCCTTCAGGTGTCCCCCAGCGTGAGACACCATGAGATGGACGCGGCGTCCGTTTGACTTTGGCTCATTAAGGTATTGCCCACAAGAGGGCTGTTTGCGTGGGATGGGTAACCCCAGGCGATGGCATGCAGGGCCACGTGGGGTAGCCCTCGTGATTACTATAGCCTACACTATTGACCCCAAGTTAGGAATAATCAGGGGCTTGGGTTTTTTATTATATTGCATGCAGTTTGATATGGACCTATACGAAGAAGAATTCTCGAAATGGTTCGATTTCTGACGGTAGTTTTCTGAAAAATTAGTTTGCTCATGTAGAAATGATCGAATGACCAGATACTGGCCTTTGTGTAAAATGTAAATTTTTTAATTGAAATTGTTTGACGTCAGATTTTATATGCGTGCAAATTTTAATTTTATATTTTTTTAAAAAAAAAAAGTGCAAGTATTGTTTTATAAAAAGTAAACTAATGTTCAGCCGACCAGAAATATACAATAACGAAATATAATTGTTCGGAATGCTGATATTAAGGTTACGCTATGCACGCCTTTGTATGATATACTGATATTGTTTTATAACGTGTAAGAATACTGTGAATAAAATGAGTCTTGAGGTTCCATTTTTAGCTGGTTATAGCTACATTATTTAAGCAGTTTTAAAATGGAACATGGTGCAGCCGATAAACAGCTTATTTATCAAATGAGGTTATGTGTAGCGTAGTTTAATTTTATCTCCTTTTGAGTTTGAACGGACAAAAAGTTAAATGTCATCAGGATTATGTGATATACATGTATATATCACAGTATATCGTGGAATACATGATTATAACCTGTTCCAGATTGGCATGATCGACAATAACGACACTGTACATGTATGTTCTTACCGTATCACATTATACATGCAAGAATAAACAATATCATGGCAGACAAACATGTTTACTGGTTGTATGCTATATAGTGAAAATCATTTTTTGCAGGTAAGGTAGTCTGTTAAATCAGTTTTTTAAGCAACATTCATTAAAACTAAATGATTACTCAACAATATGTTTGGGGGTTGTAGCAAGTATATACTGTCTTATGTCTTGCACATGTGGAAATTTACGTTTTCACACGTAAGCCAAGTTTGGGTGCGCTTTCCTTAAAATATGCATGGAAAGTGCTTATAATTATGCGACTAAGTTTCCTGTCCTTGCCGCTGGGGGCACTATAAGATTTGGTACCACTAGTAGTTGGATTTAGCTCCAAGCTCATTGGCGCATGCGTGCGAATTGCCTGTCGGAGAAACACTGGTGTCCCATCAACGTGTTATTAACGTTATTGCTAAACTATTAGCTCTTTAATTGGTTTATGATTTTTGAAGAACAGGTGCTAAAGGTAATTTAACGGCTCGGATTTAAAATGCTGCGCCGCATTTTACGTTGTAAAACGCATTTGCCCTTCGCTCTCACCCCCTTTCCCTCAACACTTATGAGGTTGTAAAACATCCATGTTATCAAACATGCTTAGTTGTGTGGCCTATCCGACTTAAAAACAAAGGATTCGCTAAGATACTATCATGCGGTGGAGTGGAATGTCAGATGCCCTTTCAAGAATGCCATAATAGTCGATAGAAATCAAGAGACATTCAATACGTGTAATGGTTTTTGATACGGACATATAAATGTGTATAGGCATTACAATGAAGGCGGTATTTTCTCGAATTTTCCATAATTGTTCAAGTTAAAGTAATTTTGCACTTTCATGATTATTTAATGAAGGGCATTTTTAAAATCGAATGTAAATAGTGTTTTTAAGGGGATTAATGACCCATTTTACTTAGAAAAGCATATTGTAGAAATTCAAGAATATGTTTACAAAAATAATTTAACATTTGGGGGGGAATAACGTTCTTGGAGTTCGACGAATTTCTTAAATATAGAAATTCAGCAGGCAGAGGTTTTGGACACGGAAGGAATCAGCAGGTCGGAATTGGTGGTGCTGCTGATCGGCCCCTAAGGTGCACCGTTCCCCAGAGGGTTGTTCGGACGCAATTAGCCAGACCCTCGATGTTCAATTAAGCCCATAGTGCAAACCTCAATTACTAACCACAATAAAGCCGGGGAACAATCGGCCGTTTTCCCCAGCGCGCCCGTCGGGGCGCCCCCTCGTGTCCATGGCCCATTGTTTTCCAGAAAGCGGTCCGTAATGAACAGGTGCCCACCGCCAAAGGAGGACCCCACTTTGACCTGACCGGCAAATGAAAGACGCCGGCTGGACACGGTGTTTAACACCTAACCGACGATTTGCTCTGGGAAAAATGGCAGTCATTAGTGGATATGCCGCCATCGAAAAGAGTTTTGCAGAAATTAGAAATTTAATCGGGGATTAGGGCTTCTAGGTGGGCCGGATCCATGAAACCGACGATGATCTGGGCGTTTGACAAAAGTATACAAAAGCTAAAACCGTTTTATCTTGTGTGCTTAATGTTTAAGCCCCGCGTAATGGCGTTTCAAACGTTTGCAAAGATGCGTGAAAGTGAAGAGATTTAAAGGGCCATATATATATAAGGACACTAAACTACATTAATCGAATTGATTTCAAACATTTGTTTTAAAGTTTAAATACTTTACACTTCATTGCTGCTTTTAAACCCTGACGCGTAAACCATTCTTTTTCCGCAAGAAAACATTTTAGTTTGTATATACCAATAAACACTTCCAAATTACTGGAATTGTAGACAACATGTTCTCCAGTGCATGTCCACATCGATATGTTTATGGCAAATGATGCAGTTTTAGTAGCTTTTTTTGCGGTTCAATTAAACTACATGTATAGACATGTGAAATTGACAAATACTTGTCTTATCATTTGTTGCAGAACAAGCTCAAAGATTGCGTGATTTGCGAACATGTTTCCATCAGTTTTATAGGCGCTTCGTATAAGTACGTTGTTGACATGGTGAATTGGGCTAACGTGACTGAAACACTTGCGATGACGGCTGATACACTTTGATGATCTATAGAGCTATGTTTATCCAACAAATGATTCTGTATAGAATTCGTGAATTGCTCGTTTGTGGTTTTATGATATATAGAAATAAAGTATGTATTTCTGAATGCCTTCTCCAAATTTAGACATTTCATTTTTCATATATATTGTATTTACAAGATTACGTAAGTACGAGGCCAATTGTTCATCTTGTTTATAGCATACACATGCAAGTTGTTTTAAAATGTTAATATGGTTTTTAGCGTTGGCGCGTTTTAAGATCTAATTGCTATATACATGGAATTAAAAATTAATCGATATAGGTTTTATATATAGTGAGACCCGGTTCCCGTGCACATAATTGTTTTCCGAAACTAACTAGGTTTATTGTTGCTAGCAAAAAATGCATGTCTTATGTAAGATCGTGCATGATTATTCACAGATTAGCAACACTCGCGTTACGACATGGAGCAACGCAAATTAAGGCTTACCCTATTTATCGATTGCCATCTTAATCGATGATTTAAATCAATATATAGTTATGGGATGAAGAAAAAACAGGTCCGTAAAGTGCTTCAATTAAAATGTTCATGGCTTTTCGATGCAATCGAAGCCTGGTTATGTAAAATGGATCCTTTATAAAAGTTTGATTATTTAAATTACCGTTTAAAAAGTTTACAAATTTACTTTCAAAACAATGGCTGCGAGTGCATGAGATGCTTGTGATTACTGGTCGTATGGGACCCTGGATTGGATTAAGATAAAAATAAGGGGAGCATGCACCCTGTATATATACATCTGGTTTATACAGGGTGTAATTAGATGTGGGTAGGTCCTTTTCGAAATATGCATTCAAATCTCTCGATAAAAAAACTGTAAACCTATAATTGATATTTTAAATTAGTTGATGAAGAAATTATACAACCTATGTCGTGTTTACAAAAACTATAGTTTCGAATAAATATTTCCAAATATAGAAAGGACTTCACACAGGTTTCCCATGCATGCATGCATGGATTATTGGGCAATTAAGGTGAGCTTTGGCAATCGCGTATTTAAAACTCCGATCTGATTACATTGATAACGTTCAGGCAATGATTTATCTTTTATAACAAGTACTTTACATGATCACATTCGAAATTCAACGATCCTACTTAACAATCCCCTTAATTTACTTGATGAAGCGTCACCGTTATATGCAGCACACCAGTGTCCATTTAAGATTTGTGGAATATGTGTACCAAGATATAACAATTACGAAAAAAACATGTAACGGAAAATGTTGATAGGGCTTATACCAATATAGTTTTTTTCAAAGTGTGCATGATCTGCAGATAGTGGTTCTCAGCCATTTTGGTCTCAGTGCTCTTTTACACTCTGCTTGTTTAGGACTCGTTAGTAGCTGTGTTTTAAAATTCAGTTGATCTGAAAATAACAATTATATAATAGCCCCATTACAGATAACATTTGCTATGAAAAGTGTTATTTATGAAAATAGTTTTGACCTCTTGGGGACCCCCAGGGGCCCTCGGGCCACAGTAGGAGAAATACTGCTCTATGTGGGGTCGTCAGTAATATTAAACATACGTGTGAAAGGGGTCCTTTGCAAGTTGTATAGTGTTGAAGGTTCCGGAGACCAAAACGTTCGAGAAACCCAACCTATATGCATCACATATAATTTTGCATCATGACGACATGGTTTTGTTATGGAAATATAAATGAATATTACCTTGGGTTTCACAAATGCTTCCCACCGGTGAAGACGCATCGCTACGCCTGCTACATGTCTCATCGTTCCGTCGCTCATCGTCATCGTCGTCCTCATCGTCAATGTCCCGGTGACCGGTGGTCGTCGCGCCGGCAGGCTGCTGCAGCCCCATCGTCGCCGCCAAGAAGTGTTCATGGCCCGAACTTAGCTTTTGATGCAGAAGAGCATCGCCGTACGGGCCGTAGGGATGGGGATGCGACGTGAAGCCAAGGGGCAGACGAGTGTCATTGAGTATGTCGCGGATGAGGAATTTGGGCGTCGAAGCGGCGACGGTGGTCGACGGGGCGGCTACCGCGGCGGGCGGCATCTTGTGCGCACTCTTAGGCGACGCAGGGGAGCGCTTTGACGAAGTCAGGGCCAGCGGGCGCGTGGCTACCGACTCCGGGCTGGTGCGACCCGCAGGCAGGTCGTCGTCTTTGGCGTAGCGCAGCTTGTCACCGTCGCGGTTCTGCAGGTACTTTTCGCTCTTGGACACGGTCATCTTCCGATCGACGATATCCACTGTCATCGCGTGCGCGCACTGCACGGCCGAGGCGTTTTCTCGACGCAAATGTCTTTCGTCGCCGAAACTTTTATGCACTTTGCCGCACTATCGCCCTTCGTCGCTACTGCGGGTCCTTAACTGGCTTCGTCGCGGTGCAAACCTACTCGCGTTCGTCGCGTGAGAGGTGTTTTCACGACTCAAAAATGTCTTTCGACGCAACTGAAACGATGGGTCCCAAATTGAGCTGTTTCTGAAAGCCGGTATAGGCAGGCTGAAGCTTGCCGCCCGTGGGCTGCCCCGGCGCGGCAGAGGGAGCTGGGAGTTACGGCGCTGCGGCTGTTGGGCGTCAAAACCTCTCGGCTCGGTGTGCTTGTGCGAATGCGCTGCTTCTGATGTACGAACACACGCTGACGAGGCAGTCGGCGTTCGGCGCCACCTTCAGCCCGGAGAGCGGGGTCACGTGCCCGTCATACTCCAATGAGATGACGGCGGGGGGATCACGTGCGCTATGGACAAGGTGGGCGGCATGGTCACCGAAGTTGGGGGAAATTTCGAACGTTGCGTGGTTCACCTGGGTGGACGTTGATTTTGTGGTGCGGTTGAGCTTGGAAAGTGTGAAAGTAATGTCTGGAATGGCCATCGGCTTTTCACTTTGACTTTACTAGCTTCTGTACCAATTAGACTTATTCCGGCTCAGCACCCGCTGGTTGAGTACGAGTCTTTAGCGTGGCTTTTCTGGAATTGTAGAGCGTATTTTAAAGGTGCGTTTCCACGTGAGAGAAATGTCCGAGATGCTCTCAATAGCCAACTCTCACCAATGGACACACCGCAACAACACTCTCTTGTTCCAAATTTTATCGCTTTGGTCTCTCAAAATACGAACCATGTTCGAATTTTTAGAGAAGCTGTCGAGAGCTAGGCCGAAAATATAGCAAAGTTCCACATTAAGAAAACGCCATCTTTAATATACTCTTTGCGATTGTCCAAGTGGACACGGCTTTGAGAGTGCTCGTGAGAGCGTAATTGGCTAAAAACAACTCAAATGGAAAACCATCTTTGAGTATAGCCATCGAGAGTTAATCTCAAATGGAGACGCGCCTTAAGACCCAGGTGCCTGCTTTGCTCGTAACCCATTTTTCAGCTTAAGGCACACTAAACATGATCCTAAAATCGTCGAGGCACATCATGTATTTTTTAAGGAAGTGTTTTCTATAATTTTTTAATGATATAAGACGGACTATACGTTTCCAATCAAATAATCTGCTCTATGTTGACCATTTTTAATGTTTTCTATTTACAATTAGTATATAGGAGGTAAACTTTGGACCCTCCCCCAAAATTCTGCGGCACACTTACAGGCACTTCATCCCACACTGGCTGAAAAACACTGATCTAACGACATGTCTTGTACAAGTCTCATAAAATGATTTTAGATGAAAATGTTTCGCCCATCCTATACGAGTTCCGCGGCACAGGTGGGGCACACTGGTTGAAAAACACTGCACTATAGCTAGGGTGTTGAACCGAAGTAAGGCTGATGGGTTCCAAGGCAATGTCCGAAATTTAATATTTTAAAAGCAGTCACTGTTAGTGCTTTTGAGTATGACTGCGTTCTGGGTTTTCCATGTGAATTTTACCTTACATGGTTTTCCAAAAACTTGAGTTATTAAAATTAAAGAAGTGTTTTTTCGGACAACCTAATTAGCGAATTGGAACAGTTGCGTGCTATAGCAACCGATGAGGTTAAGCGAAAAATCGTGTCCTCAATCCTTTCACAAATTCTGCCCAAGACGTGAGCTCAAGAGCTGCTATCACGTGACGGAGAGAATTTGCATTAGTGGTCTACAAATGTCTGTAACGAAAATAATCATGATTTTGTTAGATGTTCAGTCGATATTTGTGTAACAAATTCGAAATTTTGTACATATGTAACTCTATTATAAATTGGATAAAAATTAAGCTATTTTTCTTACTAATTCAATCAAAATAAATGTATGGAGATTTTCTGTGGTTTTCATTTTTACATTTTTTTTTTTGTCATGTGAACTAGACGCAAATTTGCATATGAATAAAGTATACGTTGTTTAGTTACATGTTAAGCATTATTTGAGGTATGCATACTGAACTCAATCGCATATAATTTTTATTACTAAATATATAACGTATAGTTTTTTACCAAATTATTTACTCAGAATTTCTCTCGTGCATGGTCTTCTAGTCATCAATCCTCTCATTTTTCCTTTTCTCTTTTTATTAATGGTATAAAATGTGTCTAGTATATGTATATTGCACTAATTAGAAATCGCCTATTGTTTTCTATTATATACTGTACTCTGCCTACTTACTGATTTATTAACATTTCTATTTCATTCTGTTTGAATTGTTCTGTATGTTTTAAAAGATTTATCGTTTGTTATTCTATTCAATTTGCAATATTTTTCAGGTCAAATTTTAGTCACACGTTTTATTATTATTTTTATTTTACCACCCATATTTAAACATATTTATAGTCATTTGATATAGTTCATGGCATGGAAACACCATTATAACAATTCAAATATGTGAATGCTCAATGGATGGTTGACATGCATTTAGATAGCATATAATGCAATATAGAGGGATATTAGCATATTTCATGTATTATATAAGCAACACTTTTTCCCCATAGAAAACGGGGTGCGCCTTAGAATCGCGTGTGTATCTTGAGCCATGTATACAGTCAAGGCGATTATCGACGGATCCAGCGTTTTGGAAACATCGTTGTGGTCAACGATGATGCGCTTCCAAATTGGCATTTTTCGTCATCTGAATATTTTCCGTAAATTTTTCCAAATATTTTACCTGAACGTTCCTTCTTCATGTGTACATTGTTTACATTTAATGTGTTAGTACATCGAAACTATAAATTGCAAAAGAAATTTTATAAGAAATTTATTTTATCGATGGTGTCTTATAATTGATGAAAAATGGTGTATGTTCCAGATTTGCATGTCAAATCAGGTAAACTGTAAAATCACATAAAGGTGTTGCTAACAAATTAAGAGTAGGTTGGAAGCATATGTTAAATGAATTGAAATTGTTGAAATAGCTTTTCGGAATATTCATGGGACCATGATACTACCATGGTATCAATACGATACTATGCTCATAATATTTTTTAGCCAAGATAAGACTTCCAGCATGTGATTACATGAAAGGTACGATGACTGCAGTTCTCCATGTAGTGTCATGCTCGACCTCTCCATTTTCACCGGAGAGCCGTTCCCACGCCGCCAAGCGGCGACTTCCGGTGTAGCCGACAGCCTGCAGCAAACTGCAGTCCTCGCGTGTGACCTGAAAAGGTCAGTTTCCTGTTTTCATTGCTCTCGGCAGCTTGCATGGAAGTGCCTGACAAGTGGCCTCTCTGAATGGCATGCCACATCATAGCATGGGTAATCAAAGAGTTGTTTAGTGGGCTATTATTTATCGACCAAATGGCTTTGGAGCCATTGATATGAATCCTGTATTTGATAGCTAGATATTGTCCGATTCGCGTGAGGACAACAATGCTTCACAGTGCCATCATGGACAATTAGAACGATTGTGTTGCTGTGGCACTCCATGCTCGTTCCACAATGGAAAACGCGTAACGGCAAACAGCTCGTTTGGGTTTTATGACGTTTTTCATTAAAAGCACTAATCTAGCCCATTTATGCTCTTTTCAAACCCTTTCAATAGACTAACTCGCTTCGTAATTGAGCTTTGTGCTACGGCGCTTAGACCTCTAGAGTCGCGTTGTACCAGCCGCGCTATAGGTAGACTTGATTGTTGTCGGTTTTCGTGCTTTTTAATATCACCACCATAAAACCTCGAAGAGTGTTGATCCAGCCGTTTGTAGATTTCATAGCAACCACGTGCGAATTTAATTGATGCATTTGGCAATTCATAAAGTGCTGCCAGCTGTGTTCATGGATACTGATGTATATATACACAATACGTTTGTTCAGTTGAATTGAACGTATTACACGGAGATCTTACAACTCAATTGTATAACGTCAGTGTCGTCGTCCTCATGATGCCATTTTGAAATTGGCAGCTAGTGTACACACATTTTGACAAAGGCATGTGGTGCCACCTCTCAATACCATCTACAACAGTGTTTCGTAAACTTTTTCTGACTATGTAACGCACTGTGGAATTTGCAGTGGGAATGCGCACAATATATAATGTAGCTAGCATCATCACGTCCATATCTTCGCCAAACTTCATCAAATAAATTTCCATTTCTGGAGAACAATGGTACCATGTTGAAAATGTAATGCTAAAAGCGATTTGCCACTATATAGGGGATACAATGTATAGGATAAATGAGGTTTTTACTCCAAAAGTTAGACTAATGTTGTAATATAAGCATTCAAAGGATGATGCAACACCTGATGTCAAATTACAACATTTAACATAATGTTGTTAACGTATTGTGATTACTCGTGTATTGATCCCTTTTACAAGTTTTACACTAAGCATAATGTTAACACTGCACAGAAATTGCCCCTATAAATTAATATATTCACGAACTCAAGGCGAAATACGTATAATATGTATTTTGAACATCTCATTATTCCAATTATAACACTATGGATTTGCTAATGTTTATATACTGTGTAATTTCGCTATGTATAAGACGGGGTCAATACACAAGTAAAAACGCCTTAGGGGCCATTAAAAAAGGACGTCCTCAAGAGGGGGTATGGTCTGCTGGCATGTGGAGGGAGGGGGAAAGTCTTTATGAGCGTCCACTAATGATGGCATTTGTCAATTTTTGGTTTTTCTGTTTAAAGATGAGTGAAAGGAGAAATTGACACCGTTAATCAGAAAAATCTTCTCAAAAGAAATTAAGGACGTCTATAAGGGGGGGAAGTCTGGGCTGAAATGGACACCATGTGGACAGGGTGTAGGGAAGAATAAACTTTTGATGGAATTTCGGGGACGTCCTATTTGATAGATTTTTTTCTGTAATAATTATTTTTTATACAGATTGGATGAGGTGCACATATAATTTAAAATATGAGCATAATGAAACCATAATGCTTCTTATGATATTCTTTGTAATCGATGTAAATTTAAAAGTACTCCGAACATGAATTCCAAATTATTTATTTCAACAACACCGATTACATTTTTATTGCAAGATGTATATGTTATCATCAAGTGCTGTCATATCTGAATTCGTCCATAGCAAAACTGTTTAGTATATGCATGTGCAGGTGTTTAATCACTTGTATTACACAAGTCGTTGATGTATTTGTTTTATATGAGAGATAAGATGCACTATCTTACCCAATCTCGTATCATTAGCTACTTTCGCACACTATATCAGATTTTGCACGTTGTCTACATAGGGCAGGTGACGCTACAGTGCCATTGCCAGCTGTAGAATCCTATTAATTGACATGACCGGTATATATTTTCATTTCCTCTCAGCAATTAATGAAACCACTGATCTGAAGGCTTATTTAAATTTCCCGGTACATGCTGTAAATGGGATAACTATTCTGCATTTTGCACCCCAGAACATTTGTTAAGGAGTTTAACAACGGTTTTGTTAATGCAATTCGATAATCACCGATTAGTTTGGACTTGTATACATGCCTCAAATTTGAATGGAACTTCATTATGCAACGGCAGCTGTATGGCTCCCCGTAATTTTTATTTAATAATTGTTTGATATCGGAATTTGTTGCGTTAACCCCTCGCAGTGTCAGTTGCACGTCATTATGACCCGCCGTTAATTGCTGCCGTTTTTTATTTAATACATCGGTAATGTGGTTTGAATTGGTCCGCTGCTAATCCCCATTGGCAGCTGGGCCAGGTGGGGGTAATACGCTTAATTAAATAAAATTGATAATGAAAAAAAAACTCGAAAAGAAAATCAAGTAGCGCTGGAGGGACATGTTAAGTAAATAACCCCTTGCTAATTATACTCTGTATAATATATTGGCAAACAGGCATCACTTCACCGAGTCCTACGGGGAACCCGTATAGAGAAATTGCCGCTAATTTGACAAGAGTGCAATTACTGTTGACAATTAGCATAATGAAATAACGCGATATGCATATCGATTGCGCTGCCTCGTCAACACAGCTCGCGTTTTTACACGTGTTTTATTGTTTTTTATTGTTTTTGTTGACCGTAATTTGCGGCGCCAAGAAGTTATCGATTAGTTATTCGTGCTAATTACCCATGTTTTTAACCAATTTGAAATGCACGAGGCCCTTGCAAGCTTGACGTGGGATGGCCAAGGAGCGCTTCCTATACGTTGCGGGGACTAAGTGAACCATCGATTAATTGTTGAAAACACAAAAACAGTATTCCAAAACACATTTTCTAGTCTTCCACTTTAGTAACTTGTTAATTACTCGATGCCAACATATGCTCATGTTTTATAATAATTTACATAATTACAACTACCCATGTGTTTATTACGAAAATCATCCCTAGACATAGTTGGCAAGGGAATAGTGTTTCATAGTATTTTATGGCGTCATTTCCGCCTGTTTCACTTCAATGTTTTTTGGGAACTGTTAGCGTCACTCACAACATGACTAACAGATATTTTGAATGCGTCTACCTCATGTTAGTTTATTGCTTAGAACTTATTTTATTACAGCATGTACAGTATTGTCAGTATAACTATCAGTGCCATTGTAGGGGGGAAAATCCACATTTATTTTACTATAACATTATAGTACATGCATGTTTAATCAACTTATGAATGTATGTATTCGCTTTATAAGTGTAATTAAATAAGCAAGGCATTGGATTAATGCCGTTTAACAAATAATATATATAGATTGTATATTGTGAATGCATTATATTTTCTGCAAATTTATGATGAAAGATATATAACAACAACAACACCGAAACAATAAAAAAAAGCATAAGAACCTGAAAGTTATATTACAAACTGCTTTTTATAGGGATAACATCTTTTCATGAATCAACTTTTTAAATATAAAGAATGTAGTTAATAGTTACATGCAGATCTTATTCACGATACGTCACGGACGACATCACGTGGTTTAACGCGATGTATTAGCCGTAATTACCCTGGTTCAGCATCCCTGATGGCCGAGATAGAGAATATGAGCCAGCCAACTTTAGCATACGATCTTTATACTTCTTTAATAAGGAATGTTCGGGAAGGGAGGAGCATTGATTTGAGCTAAAAACGAATTTGCATAAAATCGTTTGAAACATGCTCATGAAGTAACGTAGACTTAGTTCATCGGTAGCATTGATTTAAAGAAATATAAAGGTCGTATGCTAAAGTTGGCTGGCTCATACTCTCTATATACCATGTCACGTGACAATGGTGGATTGACCTGGGTTTGAGCTTGTTGCTTGTACAATTGCAAGTGGGACTACTGCACTTGAATATTAGAGGCAATATGTTATATAGATTATATCAAAGTCGAATATACGTATCTTTTTTGAAAATATTATTTCTTACTAAGCATATTAGAAAATATGATCATGCATTTACATTCACGAATATGTCCATAAAGCTTAATTATACTCAATGTATAGTACGTTTATAGAGTACATGAAAATTAGTAATCAGACTTGGGCAATTTGTACACAGGAATATGAGTACTGATTATGAGTATGGCGGATTGTAAAACCCCCTCAGACGTGAAGAAAATCTTAAAAAAGAACAGTATACTTCCAATAATAAAATGATAATAGGTAGAAATGTATTCATATTAGCTTTTAGGATGACCTTCTTGCCAAGTTACTATTTTCGTTACTCAGATGTATTGAATGTACTCAATCACTTGATTAAATTACAATCAATTCATATTCGATTACATTGGTACTCGTAATTTTAGATTACGTTAATAGTCAAAAACATTTGCAATACCCCAATGTGTGTGCATTTTTGTAATCGAGCACATTGCACTCATACGTTTTGAGTACGTTTGTATTCAGTTTCTCTTTGTGCTCAGTATTTTTTACTCGTTACTCAAATTCATTCTATACTGCCCAACACTGCCGATTACCATCACTTGCATATATGTAACATACATGCAAAAAGGAGAATTTTTAAGGGTGCTTGGAATTTTTGGTCAAGGCTATATGTAGATGTGATAAATGTCGGAGTTGTACTGTAGATTGATCCACAATGACGGCTGTATACCAGCGTCCCCTAGCGGCATTTTGCCACCCCCAAAAACAACCCAAACGCGTTGAAGGGGATGGTTTGCTCCGCATGCAAGCTGTTGGATAGTGAACGTGTTCAACAATGAATTCCCCTTAAAACACACGCACATGTAGGCGCAAAAAAAAGTAGCTATCCCTTTAATTGGCTATTCTCCGTATGAATTTCCATAATTGCACTTATTAACCTTTGCGTTGACCCGCTTTATAGCAATTAATGCGTGATTTCGCCGAGGAGGTTTCCGCTACCCGTTTTTCCCAGAGGGTATATCCCTTGCGCCTATGGCCGCCTTCACACGCGCTCTGTATAGCAACATTTACGACATTTAGGCAAAGCTAGCAATTACATGTGCCGTAATAACCAGCGCCGTGCCGTTTCAGGCTCGTAATCTATGCATTAGCAAATCCATATTGCAAACGGCATCCTATGGGCGCCGGAAACGGCCGATTAGCGATTATTAACCAGTCATGAAAAAGCTCACTTTGAGCGCGAGCTTAGCATAATAACAGCTGCAGAGCAGGTATTAAAACGAGCGAAACGGACGCGAGGTGGTGATGATTAACCGGTCCGCATGGCTGGACACAGGTCAAGTATGTGGCAACACCAATATGGAGCGGACAGGATACGCGAGAGAGGGGCCAATGGCCATTTTGACAACGGTCAAATCGACAT
Source organism: Ophyiulus pilosus (assembly GCA_033995625.1). Lineage (NCBI taxonomy): Eukaryota > Metazoa > Arthropoda > Diplopoda > Julida > Julidae > Ophyiulus > Ophyiulus pilosus. The sequence continues at coordinate 16,969 of JAUJYV010001163.1, forward strand.
TACAGTTTGGTGCTTGATGAAAATGTGAACTCCTGGTGTTGTAATGACAGCTTTCACCGAACTACATATAGATACCGTATATTGTGTATTTGTCTCACTTTTTTTTTGTTTTTTTTGTTTTACAAAATGTTACCCTTCAAAACATGGGTGGGCTATTACAATACACATCATGTTAACACTGGACAAATCTCCACTTTAATATTTAGTACTAGTACACCCCCCTAGAAATGAATATTTCTATATCTACTCATAGAAATATATCCAGTGATTCATGGCATAATTTATAACTTTAAAACTAACATAAATAATATAAAAATAACTTTAACAGATTTTCAGCAATTTCTTTTTACCTATGATAAGTTGTGTTAATAACTCACTTTGTTATCTGTCCATTTTTAGTCATGCCTTTACTGTAAAAACATGATTATTTAATTAATGAAAACTGGAATCTGGCTACTTTGGCATGTGCAATGTATCATTGTATCGAACATTAGTCAAAGATTGGGTGAAGCATGACTAAATAAGGTAATTAATGCCTGATACATTTTTTATGGAAAGACTTAAATAAGACATACAGTATATATCGATGTTAACTTTAGCAAATTTACCTTTACATTTGCACATACATATAAGGGTCTGCTGGTATAACATTGTGGGGCATCTCAGAGGTAACGCTGTATAACCGCACTTTCGTATTGAAGTGCCGCCATCTTGTGGTTTCTAAAGACACGATGTATGCCATATTTAAACGTCATACGGTATCCAAAATTGAGCTCGTGTGAACCTGATCTTACAGTATCACGTTCACCAAACGTCAGTTTGTTGTTAGCGATTACATGACATCCGCAATTAATGGCTCATTTAATTCGTACTATAAATTAATTGAATTCTGAAACCAACCGTAGTGTTATTGTTATAATACATGAAATGCCTAGTATTTTTTTGGTTCTACCAAAGATTAAACTATTGTTTAATCTTGGGAAGCGTAATTTAATCTTATTTATTACTTAAGGCGTTCATAAAACCTTTACAATTAATGTGCTTGCAATGCTAAAATTTCTAAAAATTCACCTGTTATCGGTAACATTTACTCTATATGTATATGAATTATGCTCGGATATGTGGGAAAATGTATTTTCCCCTTTGAAGAGTTGCGGGAAAAAAAGAAATACTTACTTCGGAAAATTTTGCTTTCTCATATATGTTATTTATACCTGGAATATCTTTTCTGGATTTTAACATTAATTGAAGGTGTGTACTTCATTGCCGCCTTAATACTTTCTAAAATGCTTTGTTTTTTAGCTGTTATGCCATAACTTATGGCCATGGGGTATAAGGATCTTATTATAAGCTTGAAAAAAATAGACATTTAAGTGCACTATAACTGTTGACAAGTTAATTTTTTTTATATACTACATAAACATTAGCATGCTGCTATCTTGTTTATTTACAGTAGAAATTCGAAGAACCTGTCCATATAGCAGCATCTGTAAATTTAAATCGTGGTATAATGTTTGTGTATGTACTTGGTCATGTACTCGCACTACTGATATAATTATTGTACTTGTACATTATATAGGTTTTTTTAAAAAAGTTTATTTAAACAAGGAAGTGTGCAGGTATGAGGATTGTGTTTTCAACTGTTCAATTAATAATAATAGGGAGTTCCCATACATCAATTATTGCATATAATATATAGTAAAGTTATAGAACGACATCGTTCTGTGGCATGTTCTTTTTTTCCATTTTGTTGAATGCTATAATGCCATCAATATCATTAGTATTGTATTTATTAAAACAATGCTGATAATGAGACCACGTCGGGGTGGTTTCATTAACCATATATAGCATAAGATTTTTTTTTTAAAATATATTATTCGGTTCAAAGCTGGTCCAAATATCAAGTGTCTCATTCTCCAAAATGCTGTATAGTATATGTAGACAACCAATAATACTATTCATACATTGTCTAAGATGTAAAGCTTTGTTTTTCAACCGGTATCATGCTACGAATTAAGCATCCATGAGAACTTGAAGAGTGGTTAAAATTTATACATTTTAAATACTAAATGTAAATAGAGAGCATTAGAATTGATTTTTCTGTATTTCGTCTATAAAAAGAACATCTCTTGCAAGTTTATAATGTGCACATGCTGTGATAATTTCGAGTGGCATTTTTTGTATGCTACTTTGTTTTGAAAAAAGGTTGAAAAACATTGGATCTTTAGCTATATTCCCTTCAGGTGTAAACTATGTAACAAGTTTAACGTTATATATGTAGTGAAACGGAACGCTTAGGGGAACTTATATTTGTTATAATGAAGCCTCGTTCATTGTTGGCACTTTTGAAGCGCCGAGCGTGAAAATTAACCACTTTACTCCGCTTAAAAATGTTTGCAACCAATCCTTTTTCACGCAGATTTCGATGGCTGACGCATGGGGGTAATTTTTAACAGCAACGAAAATCAAAAATAATGGCAGGAAATCGCCACTCACCTAAGCGATCCCAATTATCCGTAATTTGGGAGGCAGCTACTTTGACCTTCGTCAATAAATTTAGTTTCGGTTTGACGTTCGTTTTGCATATATACACACGTTGTGCTACTTTTAAATTGTTTCACAGGGCTACTTGTACTGTGGTTAACAGCATAACAGACAAAAACAATCTTAAGTATACCCGTATACAGGTTCTATATATCTTGGTTATCATTTTAAAAAAAGGTGTTTATAAGCAAGTTTTAAACTGTCGAATGTTCATAATTTCAAGAACTTACAAAGCAAAATGAAAAACGTTTGACCTAAAACTTTTGAAAAGTGATAGTATTTTTCTATACAGGTTAATACGCATCCATTTTTATTGTAAACTGAAAGTATGACAATCTAATAGTCTACTGTTTACACAGTTTCATTAAAATCTCGAGTTTCACAAAATTGTTTTTTTTTTAATATTCCAATTTAACGGTTTTCACTCGGTTTGCTTTCTGGTTTCTGCAGACTACACAGAGCTGTAAAAATGTACTTAAAATGAAATAAAAAATAAAACGATTTGTTTATGATTTTGCCACTGCAAAATTAACGCTTTTATTTATAAACACCTGCATATCTGCTTTTTCTTTTTAAAAAAATTAAAAAATTAAGCATATGGTACATTCAGCAGAAAGCTTTGTCGTAAGCCTCGGAATGGCTCCTTTTTGCCAACTTGGTCTATATAGGATAGACAGTCAGTGTAATGGAACTTCTCTTATCCGTTCTATTTGGGACTGGAAGTTGGAAGTATATTTCTGAAACTATCAGTTCTGTATTTTACGGAGCTGTACATGAACATTTAACGTAGACGCAGTGGTAATCCTCGCTGTTACGGGGAATAAGTTTCAAATTTCCCGCCGATGATGGCAATAGTAGTGTTTTTCAACCTATTTCAGCTAACGCGACATTATATTAGACCTAAAATTGTCGTGGTACACTGAACAGGGGGGCACAAATAGTCACGGCACACTATATACGTTTTTTAAGGAAAGGTTTTCTCAATGAAATACAGAACAATTATGCATTTAATAAATTAATCTAAACTATGATGACCATTTCTAATATTTTTTATTACAATTAGTATATGTAAGATGAATTTTCAATCATCCCACACTTGATGAGGTACACTGCATGGTACACTGCTACATAATGTCAGGGTTTACCTGTATATGATACAATTTCGCTTAAAAAATATAGTTACTATGTCAACAAAACTAAATTACAATAAAATAATATTGATAGAATAGTTAAAACAAAACAAAGCGATTTTCAAACTTCTTATCTACTTTACTAAGCTAAAAAATTGATATAGGCCACCTCTGTACATATACTTCCAATGCAAACATATTCAGTATACAGTAGTACCTCGAGATACGAGTGCCCTAACATACGAGTTATTTGAGATACGAGCCGTCGAGCGAGCGAAGTTTTGCTTTGA
>JAUJYV010001164.1:0-20931 GCA_033995625.1 Ophyiulus pilosus
ATATCATGGATTTTACGGAGTGAAGAAATATTCTCGAGAATATACTCGTATCTCAAATGTTGCTCGTATCTCAAAGCTTCGCTCGCTCGACGGCTCGTATGTCAAGGCACTCGTATCTCGAGGTACCACTGTATACGTTATTGAATATGATAAGAAAAGAGTTTATAATACAATTCTGTGAGTCTTTTAATATTTGTGCATTGATTACTGTAAAAATCAGATGGTACAGGGTGAAGCACATGTAAAATTGTCCACATAGTTTGTTGTTATTGAAAACTAAACATGTAATTTTGGGAGTGAAGAAGGACGGGAGGGATTGTTACAGAAAACGAATTCGGCAATGCAGTTTCTTGGCTCATCGCCACCATGAAAACATTGAAATGAGCATCGAGGCAAAGACAGTCCCCTAAAAAGTCACGAAACTTAAAGATGGGCCTTGATACCGAGTACTTGTCAACGTTTCGCTTTTACAAATCGCTGACTTTAAATATCCACGGACGATTCTCGACGTTTTTTTGCAAAAGGTGAACTTCCAAAATGTATGTACGCCTATTTGCAGTTCTGTTGATAACTTGCCAGATTTTCTGAGGTGTACTCAATGCTACGAAAGGTGTCCCAAAATTCATGTAACATACGCATTGAGTCAAGTTTTCATGATTGCAGTCAAATTAAAGCTGAAGTACTGTTATAGTTGTTCTTAACTTTCTTTTATTCTATGTAAAATTAATCCTTACACATTGGTACACAGTGCTGGACACATTGGCGCCGTTACGACAACACACGTACTTGTGAACCGCCCCATTGAAAACAACACCCTTCTGGATCGGACAACGTTTTCAATGTTTTCAATGGAGCGGTTCACACGCACCTGCGTTGCCGTGCATCATTAGTGGACGTCCACATGTCCTTTTTGAATGGCCCCTTATGGTAATCCGTATATTTCAGGAAAAGATTCCGGAATTTTTTCTGTTAACTGTGTACTCTACACCTGCTTGTACTATTAATGGAAGTTGAAAGAACAATTCCTGAGAGGAAAAATCAGCTTTTTCCCCAAAAAACCAAGACCATCTCTGGTAGTTTTTTTTTTAACACTGTAGGGATATTATACATGAATTCTTGATGGTATTTGAGATTGGGTGTAAGAAAGGCACTTTGGATATAATATACAAGCTGCATCGTGATCGTGGCGCCCAAAAGATGCGCTGTATACGGTTGCTAAGCAACGCCAGCTTCCCTCGTCATCAATCCTTTTTTGAACAAGGTCTTGTTTGAACGTGTTTTCTGGTATCATGTGATGAGGAACTGCGCCAACTTTTTAACTGATGTTTCGCATTTCGTTTTGCAGCCCCAGTTCGTGGATCAGTATCACACGTTTCGCAGTAAAACGGTTAGGAAACCCGTTCCGTGCGACGTCTGTCGGCAACCGATCTACAGCCAGGGGAGCTGCTGTCGAGGTAAGAATAGTTAACTGTTTTAACCTCTTATTAACCAACCCCACTTTTACCACTCCTATAGTGTTCTTGAGGGCAACCGTGAAATTCGAGGCTGACCACTACCTCCGTTCATTTATTTGCCCCAACTTCTTCTACAAACATGTTGGGCTTTGAAATTAAATTTTTTTGTATTTCTGACGTCTATTTTAGGTTATTAACATAAAATTTCAGTACTATTTAAAGATAAAATGGTAAATGCATTTGAAATTACATAAACATTATATGTGGCTGTTGTTTTCTGAAGTTGTCATAATGCACAGTACATACCAGAGCAAACACGAAACAGAAACTGGGTTTCTGCAAATCAATTTGTCGAAACGTGTTTCGACATTCATGAACATGTTTCGATAAACAGTTTTCTCCAAATCTAGTGTCCACGTCAAAAGCGCATTTCGAAACGGAGGAAATGTTTGCTGTTCATGGATGGCCTGTATGCAATGACCAAAAACTGGTGTCCGCTCTAGAAAGGACGTGGGGCAAATTGGGTCAATGGGCCTTGGCAGGAGCGCCATGACCATGCAGCAAACATGTTTTCCTTTGATCCACACCGCCTCTTGAGCGAACACCGAAATGTTCGGTGAAAAACATGCTTTTTGGACAAAATGTTTTCTGAAACCTTTGGACAGAGAACTGGTGAGCAGACTTACTACATCGTAAACATGTTACCGGAACCCTGTATCTGTTTCGTGTTTGCTCCGGAGTGTATCAACGTATTGATTCTGGTAAATATGAAACCTACATTTAACAGTTTGTTGAAGTTTTGCCAATGTTGTCACAACGTTGTGTGTTACTGGGGTCCTTATTTTTGTTTCTGTCCAGTGATGGATGTTTGAACGACCTGAAATCCAAATTAAGCAATTCCAATTGTTGTTATTTATACATTTTCAATGTCACGAAATTTATTTTGCTCGTATACGAAGTTACGAGCTATCCAGGTTATAAATTTTTCGCATTTGTGTCCAAAATATTGCAATATCACTGTCAATTCTAGGAGGAGGGGCTAACAAGTATAGTTTTTTTATTTCGATGGTACCCTGGTGTATTGTCTATTCCAAATGGAAAGAGATGTTTAGTCTAACATCAGAAATTAAGTGCTATGTCATGACTTCGATGGACGAGCCTGGAATGTGAATTTCAGATTGTCATACCACTGTTATCAGCAACAAACTCAATGGTACGATATGCATGAACATGGGATGACACTATAATGGAAACACTTGTTACAGTTACACAATTTTTTATTAATATGAAGTGGGATCACATAACCCCAATCCTTCTTGGAATAAACTAGTACAGGTTTTGAGCAGTCTCTAACGGAATTTTTTACCAATTTTTTTATGCAAAACAACGTACACAACCATTTTCAAATTCTTATTCCTAGACTGCCACTAATGTTCTTCTGGTGAATAATGGAACAAAAAAGTGCAGTTTTTCTGCCATTTGGAACTGCAATTTTACTGCATGTTTATCACAAAAAACTGCAGTTTTTCTGTCATTCATAATTGGAAAAAATATGTATAGTTTAAAATTGTGCCAGTAGACAGTTTGAGCATACCAACGTCTTTATACTTGCCTTAACTTTAATGGCGGAAAGGAAGGAGCCACGCATTGAACTACCCAATGAACTGACTGAACGTAATGCGTGAGCATGCGTGGTTCTTCCCTTCCGCCATTAAAGTTAAGGTAAGTATAAAGACGTTGGCACGCTCAAACTGTCTATTAACTGCACTTTACTGCAAAAATGCTGCAGTTAATTTGAATAAATTGCAGGAAATTTTCTGCTGTGACCTTACTGTCAGCATGAAACTACCACGTGGTAGAATTGTAAAAGTCAATATACACAAGATTAATGGAAGACAATTGAGAGTTTGTGCCATCCAACGTTAACGAAACGATAACGATAACGATAAACAGCGCTGGCGATCCGGAATGTCAAGGACTACCCTATGCAAAGCATGGCATTCCAAAGACATTCTGGGTCGTCAGCGCTGTTTCTCGTTATCGTTATCGTTTCATTAACTTTGGCTGGCTCAAACTCTCTACTACATCAACTTCAGTGAAAATATCAAAGAGTATCAAAGAATAAAGGTTTTAAAAAACATACAACTAAAACGTGCTTTCAAATAGGGGCGACCTTGGCACAAGATCAGGGTCATTGTAATGGCGACCTCTGGTTTTGCCATGCCCATCTTCCGGTACCCTGTCATCATGATATTAACCCCTTGTGACCTATAAGTTGTAACGTTAGTTTTAAACTCCCCTAGCTTGCACATTTCTAAAAACTTCATCACTTGAGTTTTGGCCCAACCCCTTCATGTTTTATAAATTGTCGTGAATAATTAAACGATTCGTATGTAGTATTACACCCTAAGCGTCGACCGCCCTCGTTGTCACACAAAAGCTGAATTTAAATAAGCTGTAATGAATTATTGTCAACGCGTAGGCCATGCTTCATCAGAACACATTAATAAACAACGAGAAGACTTGTTTTTCAAACGCGGTTGTGTAATTCATTGAGAGCAACTTTTGCCTGTATTTCGGGATTTTAATTTTCTTGTTGGTCCATGATGGTAAACTATTATAGTGAAATTCACGGCCTGTAGTGCATTGACAAGGCCGCCACCGCTAGGCGTCGCCCTGTGACCCACCTACTCAAAAAAACCTGCTGTACAAAAAAAAAAAAAAAAAAAAAAAACACAAGTGGCACCCCCTGTAACTAAGTAGTATCGCTACCTAATATGGTTTATTTATTATAACGCTTCCCACCCAGATTCCCACTTTTGTTACGCGGTCACCTATTATCCGCAGTGCCCACGCTGACCATCGTTTGGCCTTGCAACTAGTTTCATTCAAGTCGGGTTTTTTTATTTTTTTTTATTACGTTCATTCATTTTGGTTTATGAGCGGTCGAGTATTTCGAAGAAATGAGATGTTTGTGTGCTTATTTTGCTGCAAAATCTGGCCTCGCGACGACTGCCCACGTGGAAATATGGGCGGTTCCCTACTTACGTAAATCTGTACATATCGATATATGTATACTCAAAGTTATTTGATGTTCTGTGGTATCATATGTGAAAGAAATATTAAAATTATGTAATAAATGTCCCTGAACAAGGCCGTATATGTCCTCACATTTTGGGTATATAAGGTCCAGAATCTTGGGGTAGACTGCACACCGCTTAATTGCACAGACTGGATAATTGCACATATTTTGCAAGCCCCATGTGCAACTAAAAAAAGTAATAATATGATCATGTAACGGTTATGTCTGAAAATGTATTCTAATCAAATGCAATTAAACAAAACCCGGATAATTGCATAAACCTGCAATTAAGCGGGTTCGACTGTATTTTGATATTAAGAGAGGTAGTGACTTTTGGATTACCATGTATATTTTCAATCTTTAAAGTATCTACTGGAAAATGTGAATCTAATGTTTCCCATAGCTAATTTAGCCATTTGAAGATTTTAGCAACAAATTGAGCCAGAATTACTTTATTTAAGCAAAAGCCGGATAATTGCATAAACCGGTTAATTGCACCATTTTCGGTTTGCCGGATCGATGTGCAATTAAGCGGGTTCGACTGTATTATGGATGGTCAGGCAGAGCCGAGAATTGGTCCATGTGAAATCGCACTTCTGATGCAGAAAACTTGCATTTCTAAAACATAAAAATCGCATAATTTTTTCACTGGTCCAAAGTTACCAACATGATGGACATGAACTTTGGGACAGAAATGGATGGGAATATCCCTGAATCTGTTAATCTGACAGTAATAATTGAACAGAATTCCATAAAAATCCATCAAAAACTGACCTCAATGTCCTCAATGTTGCTCAATCGATTTATGTGCATTATTACAGCAACTTTGTATTACTGCTTACAGTAGGTGTCCCATTAAAAAATAAGTCTTAATTTGTCTTATGACATATGTCATAATCTTATACTTCAAACTGTCTTCTTCTTCAGAATCTATATTTTGCCCAATCTGATGTTCGTAAGCTTCACTGCATTGTACAGAAGCTTCACTGCAATACATACAAGCTCCACAGCAAAAGCATATAAGCTTAAATGCTATACACATGAGTCTTACACAAGTTTGTTCAAAACGGATGGTGCAAAATCAAAGTTGATTTATTCTTAAATGTCCAGACATAACACAACTGTCATGACACAAAAATACAGCATTGTCATAGCAATTGGATAAAGTGAAACGATGGAACTTAGTTTTCCCTTTTTATAGTTTGGTGCTTTGTTTACCAACTATAGTTTATCAAACATTTTCAGAAGTATCCATTACATTATGGGAAAATCTGCCAAATCAGCTAACCCTGATTAGTCTATATAAATGTGTCTATAGCTAATTTACTATGATTTAAGTAGACGAGAACAATGAAGATGGCTGACTGGATAATAATATAATTGTCGATTACACTTTTCAAAGATGGTTGCATTTCCCATTATGCAGTAGTTTAATTATTCCTTGTTCCCAATACGCTTGAGTAACCTGCAATGGTACCTGAAATGATTACCTGTACACCACCCAGTGTAATGCTTATCATTAACGCTTCATAGGTCATGCCTCATAAATTACATTGGATTTTGAAACAAATTTACATTCTGGTCTTTTTAAATTTAATATTTGAAATGACTTCACCACTGATTTTTGATGGCCATTTACGTAATCTCATTCGTTCTGGAACGACTTATTGTTTTCAGCTGGGAAAAAACAATACATTTCAATCATTTGTTCGAGGTCCTTAAAATAACCTTGCATTTCAGTAATTGGATTTTTGATGTTTTCTTTCTCTCTGCAGGAGAGGTCTACCTAATCGAAAAGAATTATTTATGACATTTCAAACTTTATATTTATTTGTTTCTTTCGTTTCAGTTTGCAAGTATGTTTGCCACAGAACGTGCGAACCAAGGGTGAGTTGATACTTTAAAATGTTAATCCTCTATTTGTAGTTAAATTCTAGAAATTTCAGTACATGTCTGATGTCTTTTTTTCAAAGTGTCAGGTGATTTATTCTTGCATTTCATAAGAATTCAGTAGTAGTGTTTACAAACTTGTGGTAGGTTTAAACCAGAACAGTAATCATGTGAGGGACCATTCAAAAAGGACGTCCTCAAGAGGGGGTAGGGGTATGCTGACCAGTGGATACCATGTGTTTAGGGGGAGGGGGAAAGCCATTATGGACGTCCACTAATGATGGCATTTTTCAGTTTTTGGATTTTCTGTGAAAGGGGAAATTGACACCAGAAGAAATGTGTCCCTAATCCTAAATGTATTTGCATTTTTAAAAAATCGGGAAAGTCGGGAATTATGCCAAACTCTGTGGTAAACACCAATATTATTCTGGAATTTCCCTTCAAGGTCAGGAGATTTCTGTTAATCATATAAATCTGGAAAAATGTTGTGGTCAAGCACGAGGCTGGTGCTTGGAAATTTATAGAATGGGCCTTTGTATGTTCCAAAAATATATTTGGACACCCTACTTTTCAAAAACTTTAAGGACGTCTATGAGGGGGGATGTCTGGGATAAAATGGACACCATGAGGGGGGCTATTTGTGAAGGAATTTCGTGGACGTCCTTTTTGAATGGCCCCTTATTATCTTCAAATATTGTTACTTGTGCAAAACATGTTTTTTAAATATTACAACGTGTTTAATGTGATGTCCAAATCAAAGTTCATGTTAAATGTAAATGCACCATGACACTTCAGTAGTTAATTCCCAGAATACATGCAGGACACGTCTTTTAAGGCTGTCACAAATCTTAATGAAAATATAAATCATTTCATAATTTCATCGTTGGCACATGGCAGGTGAGGAGAAGCGGAGAAAGATTCCTTTGTAAATTCGTCATTTTTTTTCTTCTTATTGCTGACACTTTAATTAACTTTATTTGGTCACTTTCCCATTTGTACGAGGCTGTCCTTGTCAACTGTTTTGAATAAGAAAAAATCCACAAAAAAAAAACCACCATTATCTGAATGGCCTCTTCGCATTTCTGGACAATTTTCGTGAAGTTGTTGTTTGGGCGTGGTGCCTTTTGCATGGGATGAAAATGTTATCGTAATGGATGGACTGGTTTGAACTTGAGGCACGCCTTGCTTCATTGGCTGCTTTTTTTTGAAAAAATCACGTAATACCCTTTTCTCTCCTTCAGCATTGTTCTCCCTCACATTGGGTTTCTCACCCCCCAGCGCCGTATTGCCCATCCACCCACGCGCCAACAATGTTATTATGCACCTTGCATAAGTTAGAGGTCCTACCTTACATGGAAATATCATATTTTTAACCATTTTATAGCTCTCCATGCACTACTTGGGTTGATTGAGTCTGGAAAGCATCGTGTGCATGGTTTACATCAAATTTACAATATTAGCTGACATGTATATCAATACTTTCTTAGCTGTTGTACTGATATGGACATGGTATCAGATAGCTGCCCGACAGTGCGCTGTCTTTGTATGAAATGGGCTTCTAGGTGGATGTCAGTACACGTAATGTTGACAAATGTTTCAGTCCAGTTACTTATTATATGAACATGGTGTCAGTTAGCTGTCCGACAGTACATTGTCTTTGACTTCAATGGGCGTCTTGGTCGATGTCAGTGCACTGTTTGCACCAAGTTTAAAAATTCGGCTGCCATATGCATCAAGACTATCTTGGCTGTTGTAATTATATGGACATGGTATCAGATAGCTGTCCTACAAAACACTGTCTTTGTATTCAATGGGCTTCTAGGTGGATGTCAGCACACTTAATGTTTGGCAAATGTTTCAATCCAGTTACTTATTATATGAACATGGTGTCAGTTAGCTGTCCGACAGTACACCGTCTTTGACTTCAATAGGCGTCTTGGTGGATGTCAGTGCACTGTTTGCACCAAGTTTAAAAATTTGGCTGATATATGCATCAAGACTATCTTGGCTGTTGTACTTATATGGACATGGTATAAGATAACTGTCCGACAGTACGCTGTCTTTGTATGCATTTGGGCTTCTAGGTAGATGTCAGTACACTTAATGTTGGCAAATGTTTCAATCTAGTTACTTTCAGGTGTCAATGGTGTCAATTAGCTGTCCGTCAGTACACTGTCTTTGACTTCAATGAGCGTCTTGGTGGATGTCAGTGCACTGTTTGCACCAAGTTTAAAAATTTGGCTGACATATGCATCAAGACTATCTTGGCTGTCGTCAGTGCACTGTTTGCACCAAGTTTAAAAATTTGGCTGATATATGCATCAAGACTATCTTGGCTGTTGTAAATTATATGGCTTGGTATTAGATAGCTGTCTGACAGTATACTGTCTTTGTCTGAAATGGGTACTAGGTGGATGTCAGTGCACATAATGTTGACAAATGTTTCAATCCAGTTAAATATTATATGAACATGGTGTCAGTTAGCTGTCCGACAGTACACCGTCTTTGACTTCAATGGGCGTCTTGGTAGGATGTCAGTGCACTGTACCGGCAAGTGTTTTCAGAGCATACATATGTCGTAAATGAATATTATTTGATTCAGTTAGCTTTCTGACAGTATGCTCTCCTCATCTTGGTTTTTTAGAAAGTTCAATTATTTCTTGAAACGCTGCCTTATCTGAAACTTTCTTCTGGACCTTCGATCCATTTATCGGTTTCATATACTATGAAACGTTTATGTAAAGTTTCATTTAATGAAAAACAGAGTAATTTTCAGTTAATACACATTGTAATAACTGAGAATCTGGAGTCTAATCGCTTGCTCCACTAATATCCGTTGTATTATATGAACTACTTTATGACAGGTAATTTCATGCCATGATATTTCCTCGTTTTGTGAGCTGGAAATTCAAGGTCGTTAATTGCACATTTAATTGCATTTAATGACACCGATTAACAGCAAAAAAATAATACGTATCAATAAGTCTGAAAAGGTCACCCTATAGTTTTATAGATGTCATGAATTTAAATTAAGTTTAAAATGGTTGTAATGTGAAATGATCACCTTCGGTATTTCCTAGTTTTATGATCAAGAATGACTTCTGAAATCTCGAAGCAGTAAAACAAACCACAAAAAAGTGTGGTTTAATTTTACAACTTTTATTGATCTCTTTAACTCCTTTGGCAATATTTTCTGTTCATCAGACTGGATTTCTGCCAATGTATAGCTAACATTGGCAATCAATGATAAATCATAACAACACCTGAAATACTAAATGTTTCTACCTGAAATCTAAATGTTTCTACCTGAAATAATAAATGTTTCTACCTAAAATACTTCAAGTGTTTCTACCTGAAATACTGAATGATTCTACCTGAAATACAAAATGTATTTACTTGAAATACTACATGTTTCTAACTAAAATACTAAATGTCATTTCCTGAAATACGAAATGTTTCTACCTGAAATAATAAATGTTTCTGCCTGAAATAATGTTTCTACTTAAAATATTAAATGTCATTTCCTGAAATACGAAATGTTTCTACCTGAAATAATAAATGTTTCTGCCTGAAATAATGTTTCTACCTAAAATATTAAATGTTTCTACCTGAAATACTAAGGTTTTCTACCTGAAATACAAAATGTATATACTTGAAATACTACATGTTTTTAACTGAAATACTAAATGTTTCTAACTGAAATACTAAATGTCACTTCCTGAAATACGAAATGTTTCTACCTGAAATAATAAATGTTTCTGCATGAAATAATGTTTCTACCAAAAATATTAAATGTTTCTACCTAAAATATTAAATGTTTCTACCTAAGATACTAAATGTTTCTACTTGAAATACTAAAGTTTTCTACCTGAAATACAAAATGTATTTACTTGAAATACTACATGTTTCTACCTGAAATAATAAATGTTTCTGTCTGAAATAATGTTTCTACCTGAAATATTAAATGCTTCTACTTGAAATACTCAATGTTTAGTACAATATGAGTTTTAACATTTGTTACCAAAAACGTTTTTGTTTGTTTTTGACAACTGTAGTTTCTGCCCGTTAGTTCAAAGTAAGGACATATTTTGGGATCAAACAGAAGGCCAAAATAATCTTTCTAAATGGTAAATGCCCTCTTGCTTCGAATGTACTGGTATCGTGACCCTGTCCTTCGCAGACGGTGAAGTTCGAGTTAATTTTCAAATCCTCAAACTTTTTTCAAGTATATTTTTCATCAACCCACCCTTTGAACACCCGCTGAGATCAGATGCTCAACCTGTTCAATTCGCAATGAGTTTGTAGGGGGAGAGTGGAGGTATTTCGTACGTGCTTTCTGTGCTGTTTGGTTCATATTGGTTTCCACAAAATCTTTGCTGAACCCTCTTTCGTTTCGTAATATCTTTATGTTAGGGATTTTTTTTTTCGAAAGCTAGCAGTCGCCCCATTGGATTTAGCATCTGGTGTCTCTCAATTTGATGTTTTGCCTTAAATGGCATTGCCAGAATGTAGGCTGCCTGCTCGCACACCCAGCATTTCCTTTTTCTCGTTGCGTGGACTCCTTTCGTCACACCGAGCATAAAAAGCCTAGCCTTATTTTTGGACAGGTGTTAAGCCATATACAGCCAGGTGGCGCTTGCAACATGTGCCTGTTCTTCTTTCCCGCGCTTCTGCATCTAGGGAACTTCCCCAAGTCCGATTGACTTTTCAGTGCATTTTTCTGCGGCGCCCTTATCAATTCATTATTATTTCTAAAATGAATGAATTTACGATGAAAATTCTTAAATTATGTTTCTTTATATATATTTTGAGGCGCGTCAACTTCGTGATAGGGAATCATTTTTATACTTTTGTACATTTTGTATAAACTGTGGTAGATCAAACAAAAGTTTGAAAACAACGCAAGTTTGATTTACATTCTACCTAAATTTAAGTTGTTTGCCTCTAAGTGCAAAAAATATATCGATAATTCTAAAAAATGATTTTAATTGACAAATTTACATTCTCTCATTTAGAGGGAGAGATTTTTGTATTACTTTATAATAATTTGTTCTAAAATAAATAAACTTGGCAAATATTTGAACTGTAATGATAAAACAGTGGAACAACGTTCTTTCGTGATTGATGTTATTCTCATCACAAGATTTAAAAATATTTGAGAAATAAAGAGAGGAATTTTAAAATTCTACAGACTTGAGTTCATTATACATTTAGTTAATCATAAAAACTAAACTATAAAATACTTTCTTTTTTATAAATGAATATAAAGTATCGTTTCAATATAAACAATTTGATCACGAAGAACTATACAATTGTAACATTACTGGTGAATGTTTAATAACATCAATGGCACACGTTAAATAATATCATAGTTACATGTTTAAAAAATAGGAGGTACATGTTTAATAACATCGGAGGTACATATTTAATAACATCAAGAGGTACTTGTTTAATAACATCAGTTTCGTATTAAAATAACACAGGAGGCACGTGATGTTTAACCAACGACCTTAAGTTAACTTCAATGGTGATACTTAAAATAACTTCATGTTTACAACGCCCCTGGTGGCATTTTTTGTTTCGTCGTGCCATGCTCGTTTAAAATAAGTTGTTTGGGAGTTTCGAGCAGGATATGCTGTTCCCACTATTGGAAGCTTTCAGAGCCTCCTTACGAGCCACTGATTTGAAAAACCTTACCATGCTTACAACTTTCCCAGTTGATATGTATTGAAACGCTCACCTTTCAGCTTATTCTTGTCACATGTAGTCGGTTTTTTTCTCCCTTCTTTCGCGCGTATGATAACATTGCAATTCGGTCAGTTTAAACTTCGAGACTGTACATGAACAGTCTTCTACATTTTTTTCATTAATACTTGCTTGGTTTCATAACTTGTATTAACACGACAATGTGAGTTTGGTTCGTCGTCTGCTCTAACTCTGCTGTTTAAACCCTTCAGTGCCTTTCTACCTGTTGAACTTCATGCCGGTTCTTGTGCTCTTAAAACCCCGCGATTTTCGTGTTTAGTTTTTTTTTCCCACAAAAATTACCACAGAAAATCGTGAAGATTTTTACGTTTTGGAAGGATATCGAACAACAATTGGCTTTCATCTATTTTTATTTCTGTCTTGAACAAGTACTTTTCCTTACTTATCGGATTATTGACATCTTTATCTGAAGGATGAGGACAGTTTGATAAAAGGTAAACATGCGTTTGTGATAACGTTTTTATATAAAATATACAAGTAAATAACTAGCTGAGAGTCACAACTTTTTGGTAAATACACATTTAAACCTACAAGGTATATTTTAAAGATTTTTGTTGATTATTCAGTGATCAGAGTTTAGTGCTTCTAACCTAGTTTTTCAGCAGTGGGTCCCCTTGTATTTCAGTATTTTTAACCTGTGTGCCGTGACATTTTTTTCCTGAGGTTGAAAACACACAAATTGTTTCATATAAGGTTTAGAAAACCAGCGTACCATTTGCTTTTTTAGCAAAAGTTTGAATCAAATAATTTACGTGGTACTATTTCAAACCCTAGCTGTTCTATTTACGATTGCCTCTTTTTGTGAATGTTTCTGACATACGTAGTTTTCAACCACAAATGTCACTTAAAGATGGCGTTTGTATCCACAATTTGTTCAACGAAAAGATTCGGTATGCTTGAGCAATTTTAAAAAAAAATTGTTTATACATTCTTTGGAGTACTACAAATTGTAGCATTTTCTCCTAGATTTGAATGGTGTCATAAGCATTTTCATGATACGTTATCATTCAATGTTGCTTATTAAGTTTACTCCAATTTAAATCCCTTGGTCGTCGCCCATTTTTGTATGATTTATTGTCGATTGATGAACATCGTTCCGGTTTTCCATTGTTGACCCCTTTTACTGAACCATGTATTAAATTTCGCGTTGCATAAAATCCTAAACCACAGTTGTTAATTTGATACGCTGTGTCGGGTTACAACGCAAATTCATGGACCACAAACTGAGGTGAGTGACAGAATAGGATGCTACAATGGTATATTGGATCCTGCATGAGGATGGCAACCTGATGTCAGTCTGATAAATGTAACTTGTACCTCTTTGTTATATGTATACAGTTGTATTTGCAAAATATATTTTCCTAAAACTTATAGGAATGGCAAAAGACAAACAGTTGGGAGTCTGGACAGTGTTATGTTACAAAAAACTGCAAGGTTTGATCCTGTAGAAACTACAGTGTAGCAACTGACAATTTATGACAATGAAATTGTAAAAAAAATATGCAAAATAAACAACCAAAAATATGAATTAAAATTAACTTAATCCTTGCCAAGGATTTTGCTAAGGAGGATTTATTGACAAGATCTTAGGCTTATTGTGACAGCTTGAAGAACAAGTTCAAGTTTTGCAGCAAATTTATGCTCGAAATTCCAGCGTTGAAAACCATGTGCTATCATGATTTATTTGATGTATTGATTAATGGCTACTCTTGCATGAAGGGGGAACACGGGAGAGGGATTAATGTGTTATTGCAGAGATTTGTACCGATTAGCTTTCAACATGTGCGAAGTTAAGATAGAATCGTAAATGCTTTTGGAGGCTTGTTTTCCTTGCTTTTAGCTCCAGGTTTTCTATTAGGAACTTAGAAGGGGTTACACCAAATCCAGATTAATAAGATCTTCCATAATTGTTGTTACACAATATTTACATCTCCCAGTTTCAATTGCGACTTAAACATCATATGAACATTTAATCAGTTAACAATATTGGTAGTTGCCCTTAGATAATCTGGCTGTCCACAGCTGGTCGTAAGGTGCCCAAATAGGAGCACAATATTCCAACATAGGGCCAACCAGAGTTGTAGCAAGTTTTCATTATATGTTCACCCCCACTGTATCTGAAACATTTATGGAATTGGATTAAGGATCAAAATTAGTGCCAAAATCCAAAGTTTGTTAGAAAACTTGGTTTATAGGCTAACCATTTTTTGTCAGAAAAGTTTGAAACATGCTATTCTCTAAATGCACATTTCAACACAACTCAAGACATTTTGTATTTTCATAAGTTAGATGTTTGTGTAAGCTATAGGAGAAACTGAATACAGACTACAATTTGTGCGATGAGGTTTGATGAAGTTTGTTTATGAATGTCATTATTTTCAGCATACCTGTTGAAATCGGGGTAAAATAACATATTCTAGTAATAAATTAGTTTATTTAATGCCATGCAAAATATACCGATTTTGAATCGAACGCAGCGCCCCCACGGGTTTCTAATGCATATCATTAGCCATATATTTGTCAGTTTTACGAGATACATATGTATGTAGGCTCGGCCGTGGCAAAGGCATGAAATTTTTTTTATTGCTAAGTGATTTAACAGCAGCCCCCTCCATGGGCTGTCATACTTAAATGTTTGCTAGTATCCTTGAAATTACTTGGGTTTCTAGTGGTCCCACCTCGGTTTTGGTCACTAATTCCAACACACCTCTCTACCGCAACATCTCTGCTCACCTGGGTGAAGTGGGTTTTCTACAAGAGTGAAAACCAAATAAGTATCAAGTGAGCCTTGATCTCAATCGATTGTCCCACTTGTGGGCGATATCTGAACCTGTATTGGTCTGATTTTCCTACCTGATGTGGGTTAGGAACAGTGCGGAGAAGCCCACACCGGTCGTAAAGTCTGGGTGTTTCAGGACAAATTTCACAAGGTGTGAAAACGGGTTTTTTGTTGCAGGTTGAGATCGACATTTAAACGAAATGTCACAACCTGGAATTTTTATTTTTTTTTGGTTTTATCCATTTGGAATTATTGAGGTAAAATCTGGTTTCGTTGTTGAGGTGGCTGCAGTCTGTGGGATGTCTGCGTGGGGGTCAGGAATTTGTCAGGCCTACGTCCTTTTACATAATTTGGTTGACCCACACCACCCTCTCGTGCACTTGGCTTCGTTTTCTGAGTGGCCTGATGATTTTAAAATTCCTGGCAAGGTTGAATCACTTATTGCAGCCTAGCAGCAAATCCACTGCACTTTCTTTATTCAAATTAATTGCAGTAAAGTGCAGCTAATGACAGAATTTAAAACCGCAATTATGAATGGTAGAAAAACTTCATTATTATGCACTTAGTAAGTGCAGTAAAACTGCAGGAATACTGCTGAAATACTGCTGTAAAAGCGCAGTTCAAAATGGAAGAAAAACTGCAATGTGCAGAAGTGCAATAAATGTGAAGTAAGAAACTGCAGTTTTTCTGATTAACTGCAATTTTATGACATTTTTTTTCCCTGCTGGTTGAGGCTGAACTCAAAGAGGTGCGAAAGTGTTCCCCAATACTTGTAGTCTTCCAACTCTGCCCTATGGTAAATAAGTCTGTTCACAAAAACTTTAAAAAAGTTACATGGTAGAAAAATTGCATTTTTCGGCAATAAAAGTGCAGGAATTTTTTTTTTGTTTCATTATACACAAGAAAAACTGCAATTAATGTGCAGAAGTGCAGTAAATATGAAGTAAGAAACTGCAGCTTTCTGAATAACTGCAATTTTATTGCACATTTTTTCTGCTGAATTCAAGAGGAGGTGCGACAAAAGTGTCGCAATACTTACAGAATGCAGTCTTCCAACTCTGCCCTATGGTGAATAAGTCAGTTCACAAAAACTTACGTATGAATTGAAAGTTTAAGTGGTCTAGAGGAAGGAGTGGGAGGTTACCTAAGGCTTAAACTGGTAATGTTTAATTCACAGAATCCTGTTTTAAAGACTACCATCTTCAAAGTTTGGATGAAATTTTTAAAATAGAGTTTGCATACGCTGTTACTTGGAAAGTATATCAAAATACTACATCAGTACCAAACGATATCGTTTCGGTGACCAAGCTTGGTATTTGGGGTTCTTATCAGACGACGCATGTCTAGAATTGAATACCAGTCTAGAAAATTTCAAGTTTCCTAATGCTTACATGCAAATTTTGTTTATGGATTGCCCCGGATACAGACGCGTGCATGACAGTGGGTTGCTCAAAGTATAAATATTTATATTTCTTCTCGTCTAAAAATGATACTTACAATTATATACACAGATGGATATACCAATGTGGTAGGCCTATACACGTGTATTGGTGCAGGATATGCATTTTTTTTTTCAAAACGTCTGCTTTCGTATATAGTGTAATCCTGTACTGATGCCAGAAATCCTGTACTATATGTTATTCCGCCAAGTTTCGACGTAGGCCTAAAATGCAGAACATCAAAAAAGTGTGGAACTCCTCTAACAAAAAAAGTGCCAATTTAGTTTCACTTCCTGTAAACAGAAAAGGATTTTCTGTTTATTTTAAATATTTTTAGCAAAATAGGCCAATTTTGCTTGTGTTATTTTTTTTTTTCAGTGCTTGGGTCATTTGAAGAAATATGGCTTATCTGTAAATTAGAGTGAACGTAACGAACTCGTTTAACCCCCTTCATAAACCCCAAAACACTTTTTGAGGTTGAAAGCAAGTACAATACATAATTCAAACATGCTTGAGTTTGAGAATTGAATTTGTGAATCATAAGGATGATGCAGCAAGCTTAAGAATGAGATCAGACTCATCTCGTTGTTTAGATCATAGCTCGAGATGATGATCATCTACTCAAAATTACAGATTAAGGCCCTTACAACAGTTACTCAACAAACTGCAGCTTAAGCTTTGTTTCTTCTAAGCTGCATCTCAAGTTTGAGATTGCACAATGCTACAGTTGCTGGGTCTCACATTTGGCTGTCTTGAGCTGGACTTGGCAATTTTTCTGTGCAGCTGTGGTATGCATCTGGGACTTGAGATGTAGCTCAGTCTCAAGCTAATGAGATTTGAGCAACTGTGGTACGGGGGTAAGACAACAGACAGTTTGAGCACTTTATACTTACCTTAACTTTAATGGCGGGAAGGGAAGAACCACGCATGCGCACCCATTACGTTCAGTTAGTTGATTGGGTAGTTCAATGCGTGGCTCCTCCCTTCCCGCCATTAAAGTTAAGGCAATCGAGCTCCTGGAAGTTAAGCTACTAAAAATCCTTGAGACATAATGTAAAAAAATAATACACAAGACAATACCTGTTCATGAGTCGATGCTTATAGACAGTTTGAGCATGCCTACGTCTTTTATACCTTAACTTTAATGGCGGGAAGGGAGGAGCCACGCATTAAACTACCCAATGAACTAACGAAACGCAATGGGTGCGCATGCGTGGTTCTACCCTTCCCGCCATTAAAGTTGAGGTATAAAAGACGTAGGCATGCTCAAACTGTCTATAAGCATCGGCTCATGAACAGGTATTGTTTTGTGGATTTTTTTTTATGTCTCAAGGATTTTTAGTAGCTTAACTTCCAGGAGCTCGATTGTCTAGCTTCTAGTTTTCGGTTTTTTTGGTTTATTTATTCTGGCTTACTTTCTACTGCGCCTATAAACTGTAGCATATTTTTAGGATAATACAGAGTGTCTGAGTAGTGGATTTTTGTGGATGTAATGTAGAAGACCTTACACGTCGCCATTGATGTAAAACTTGAGTTATGCTAAGTGTCCTGTCATGTTTTCACACATAATACAGCCAACCTGAGTTTTCATGTTTCTCGATAGGGGTATATTTTTGTACAATTATTTCCTCCTGTGTAACAAAAAAAAAAGTTTCTAAAAATTACCCCGGCTCCTATATTTTGTTTCCTCGCGTGTTTTGGGTTAGGCAGGATCTAGTTTTGAAACCCGAGTAACAGAAAAACCACTAGTTTTGAAAATACTGTAGGATTTCATTTTTTTTCTCCTTCTTCTTGTCATTAGGGTCGCATTTTTGTGTGTGTCGCCTACTTCTTCCGTGATTTCTATTTCTGGTATGCACACTGGCACCCCCGAGGCATTTTTTAATGATTTTTTTTTTCCCTGCTGGGTGTTGTTTTTGGGGTGTAACCAGGTTCCACCAAAAGGTTTGCCTCTCATTAGGCTTAGCAGTGCCTTTAAAGTCTTTAATTTAAAACGTTTCGAAAAAAGCAAAAGTGCGAAAAATATTTATCAAAGTTAGAAATAATTAACTTCTTAATTGAGACTAAATTTAGATTCACATAAATCTTCAAGGGTTCTTCCATTATTTTAAAGCTATGGAGTTGGGTTATAATTATATGTTATGTAGAATATTGAACACACTACAGCTGATTTGGGAAAATTGTACTCATGAGTAGGAGTACTGATTACAATTGCAGTAGAATCATGATACTCCATAGTATAAGTACAATACATTTAATATAAAATGAGTTATCAGACTTATGAAAATTGTACTCATGAGCAGGAGTAATGATTAAGAGTATATTGGAATCGTACTCCACTGTGAGTAGAGTACAAGAAATCAGTAAGCATACGAAAGGAGTATTATTTGTATCGTAATCAGACTTGGGCAAATTGTACTCATGGATATGAGTATGGCGGAACTAAAAGACGTGACTACGTGAACACAATAGAGAGTTTGAGCCATCCAACGTTAACGAAACGATAACGAGAAACAGCTCTGACGACCCGGAATGCCAAGGACTACCCTATGCGAAACATGGCATTCCGGGCTTCCCGCGCGGTTTCTCGTTAACGTTATCGTTATCATTATCGTTTCATTAACGTTGGATGGCTCAAACTCTCTAATGTTGATAATTAAAGGAGAAAAAAGAAGATACATTAAGAGCTTCGTGTTAATTTACTCATTTTTGTTACTCAAATGTATTGCATGTACTCAAATATTGTCTTAAAATATTTGGATTCATACTCGATTACATTGGTACTCATAATTTCCGATTGTTATAACTGAATGACATTTGTAATCACCCATCATGAGTGCATTTTTGTAGTCGAGTGCATTGTACTCATACGTTTTGAGTAGAGTTGCATTAAATCACTTTTGATACTTTAATTACTCTTTGTACTCGGTATTCTTTTACTCGTTACTCAAATTCATTCAATGTACTCAATTACTGACCAACACTGCACTATAGTATATATTGGGGCGTTATACATTTGGTAAGAGAGTTTGAGCCAGCCAACGTTATCGTTATCGTTTCGTTAACGTTGGCTGGCTCAAACTCTCTAATAAGAGGATATTTTTAAATGATTAACGAACAATTCCTCCGAAGCTTCCGTTTCTGTAACCCAAACTTGTAGTGGTAAACCATTGATCCGTGATTTGGTCCATGATGTATTGCCCTACTGGACACGTGGCATAGGTCATCCGTATAATTGAATGGGAAAATTTCTTTGAAAATGGGTTTTGGAATTTTCTTGGAACCCATTTCAATGATCTGTAGGGAAAAGCTAAAAGAAAGGCATGTTAAGATCTCAGATGAGCACGTGTAAGAGTGCAGCAGTTCAATCTTGACTCGTGTCCGGCCATCTGGACCTCAAAAGCGCCGTTTGGTGTAGGACATTTTAGGAAAAATACTCCTTGCCTATAAGTTTTACGATGTCCAGGAAACTACAGTAAAAAAGAGGCTTTTTACGTACCAGTTACTACATCTGGATAAGATTTTCTGTAAATTTTTCACTACTTATCGAAACCCTCATTAATGAAATTGGGAACTTCCCTCCCTGACTTTTCCAGTTTTTAAAACAGTTTTTCCAGAACGTTCTGACGACTGGAATTTCAAAAATATGGCATTATTCCTAACAACATCTTGTCAAAGTTGGTTAACGAAATTGTTTTAAAACAAGTTACAATGACCGCCCTGAATTCAACTTGTAAACATATCTGAATTATAAATCATAACTAATTAAAATAAGTTTTAATAGGAGGTTAGCAAATATTTGTGCCATTACATAGTTATACAAGTGGGCAAAAACTGTTTCTTTTAGTTAAAAAACATGTAAAGAACAGATGGTGGCAATTTGTATTTACGTAAAATGATGTCAAAACTAGTAAAAAGGGAATTCCCCATTTCTATAGATGCAAGGCTTACTCGGCATTCTATCGGTATGACTTTTGTGATTAACTATAATAACTGGCTATGTGAATTTCCTTGACCTTTTTTCTCAAAATAAATCTTTTTCCCCGACTATTCCAGGAATCAGGTCGATACACCTTCCCTGTCTATTCCAGGTCTATACAACGTACTTTCCTGACTATTCCAGGTCTATACAACTTCCCTGTCTATTCCAGGTTCATACAACTTCCCTGACTATTCCAGATCGATACACCCTCCCTGACTATTCCAGGTCGATACACCTTCTCTGACTATTCAAGGTCTATCCAACTTCCCTGACTATTCCAGGTCTATACAACTTCCCTGTCTATTCCAGGTTCATACAACTTCCCTGACTATTCCAGATCGATACACCCTCCCTGACTATTCCAGATCGATACACCCTCCCTGACTATTCCAGGTCGATACACTATTCAAGGTCTGTTCAACTTCCCTGACTATTCCAGGCCTATACAACTTCCCTGTCTAGTCCAGGTTCATACAACTTCCCTGACTATTCCAGATCTATACACCTTCCATGACTATTCAAGGTCTATTCAACTTCCC